>JAIFHC010000416.1:0-50000 GCA_021229015.1 Solen grandis
TCAGTCTTATGTAAAACTGAGGGAAGTTTTGTGCTGTAAAACAGAATGGTCAATAAAAGTCAATCTTTTGTTAAACTTAGGGAAGGTTCATGCTGTTAAACAGAGTGGTTAATCTTTGTCAATCTTCTGTTAAACTGAGGGAAGGTTCATGCTGTACAGACCCAGATCCAGAATTTTTCAACTAGGGGTGCTCATGACATGATTGTGGTGTTAGTGCTAGGGGGGTCCGGTCATGCTCCCCAAGAAAAAAATATGTTTCTAGGATGACAGAGATGTATTCTGAGGGGTATCTGGGCGACATATGATAGCTTTTTAGAAAGTTAGATATATAATTTATATATTGAAATCTAAGCCTTGGGCCTTGTTTTATTGCTTGGGGGTCGAAATTTTACATCAGCATATTTTTTCTTCATTTTTATGCTTTTTGTTCCTAAAATCAACTTCAATGTATCTTATTTTTTCTGTTTTGACAAGATTCTTGACAGTTAACCTAACTATCATTCTTGGGAAAGACCAGTATTAGACTCACATCCACATAAAGATTTCTCGCATACAAAACTATGGCCGAGGCTCGAGCTCACAGCCCTCTAAACCAATATACCTAGATCCGTTAAAATATATTTCCTATATGATTAATACAAACTATGGCAATGGCTGCAAAGCTAGGTTGCAAGTTCTGATCCAGCTGGAGGGGGGGGGGGGGGCTCTATCAAAATAGCAGGTTTGGGTTTTATTTCATTAAATTTCTAATTTCTTTTACATTGACATATCTATTATTGTTCATTTGTTGTTTTAAATATGATTCCTTTTGATTAAATTACCTTATAATATGTAAGAGAGAGGGAGAGAGAGAAAGAGAGAGCTTAAGCCATTCATTTTTTTTTTTTTTTTTTTTTGTCGCAATTCAAAGTGTGTTTATAACATTTGGTTTGATTTGATCCTCATTTATTAATTTTACTTTAATATGTACAATAAATGCAACATAAATTTAAGAATATTTCAGTAAGGGGCTCACAATGGGGATTTCCACTACTGGCTACAAACATTTACCCAATCAAGGCAATTTCAGTCATCACCTAGAAGATTGTATGATCAATTGTATGAATCTGGACCTTCTGTTAAACAGAGTGGTCAGTGTTAGTCAATCTTTTGTTAAACTGAGGGAAGGTTTGTCTTATGTGTTTGCATAATGTTTTATTCGACTCACTTCTGTCATTTGCTGACCTTATCTACATGAAGAAAATATAGTGCTGCCTCACTGAAATACCAAATTAAAGACAAGTGGTGTTACACAACAAGAAGTCAGGTAAGGGAGATAAACAGGAACACAGCAAGCAGTCAGGTAAGGGAGATAAACAGGAACACAACCAAGCAGTCAGGTAAGGGAGATAAACAGGAACACAAAAACAGGTAAGGGAGATAAACAGGAACACAACAAGCAGTCAGTAAGACAGATAAACAGGAGCACAACAAGCAGTCAGGTAAGGGAGATAAAGAGGAACACAACAAGCAGTCAGGTAAGACAGATAAACAGGAACACAACAAGCAGTCAGGTAAGAAGATAACAGGAACACAACAAGCAGTCAGGTAAGGGAGATACACAGGAAGAAACAGCAAAAGAAAGTGTAGTTATTTGATTATCTGATGATCTGATTTAAATATATCTGATAAATATTGGAATGTCCGTATCTTTCAAGATTATAATTAAACACAAGACAAATTGTTCACTTACATCTCTAACACTGAGGGCCAATTTCTTGAGCTTTATGGCACGCTTGTGATCTTGGAAGAGGGGAAGTAGTGTCTGGCATGAGAGACGTAGTAGGCTGAGTGCTAGGACCTCCAGTTTTGTACAATAGTCAGCAATGACCTTCATCCCCTCATTGGTTAGTCCTGCATTAGCACTGGCACTAAGGTCAAGCGAGGTCAGGCTGTTGCCAAGGTGCTTCAAAACCTGAGGATGGAAAGGTCAATAGGTCACTTTATAAATATCATTTTCTTAGACATTAGTTAGTAGAAACATCTTAAATGACAATTGTGTTATGCCACATAAGGATAAAAAAATAATATTACACTTGTTTTCAATAATTTTGGCCATATTTATTGGAGTTTTAATTAAATGGACTTACAGACATGTAAGGTTTGGAATGTGTATTCTGTTGTCAATCTCACAGATAGGATGTAATGTATTTGCCATCCTGCAATAGCTACAAGGTGGTTTACACCTGCATTCAACATTGCCTTCATGTAATCTGAGTGTTGGATGATATATAACAGGACAGGGCATACTGGGACAGGACAAGGTGAGCAGGATTCCTATACAAACCCTACTTCTGTGAAGCTATTTGTATAAACTAGAAATGAATACTTATTTGGGTTAAACATCCCATCATCATTTGTCTACATAAGACAGATATAGTGCTACCTCATTGCTTCATCACACCATACAAGGGGTACATCATTTTTATGTATTTGGACTAAAACCACATGTCATTAATGTAACCTGGATTCTATCAAAAATCTGTCACATGTGTGTGAAAGTATATTTTTCTTGCCTGATTGAATATGTTAGTTTTTCTGGGTACTCTGATTTCTTAATGAACCAAGCACCAGAAATAAAGATTAAACTTTCAATTATTACAAAAGAAAGAAAAAGACAACTTACAGCCAGTAACGTATCGTCATTGAGTGCGGCCACCCCACAAAGTTTAGCAGTCTTGAGGTTACGAAGCCTCTGGAGACATTCCACGAAGATGGTCTGGTCCTTCAGGAGAACTCCACACAGTGAGAGGTTGGTCAGAGAGGTGGGCAATGTCCAGAGGGCCTGGCTGTCCGGGGCCTGGCACAGGCTGCTGCAGTAAGACAGGTCAAGGCTTTCCAGAGATGTGCAGCCCATACAGAACTGGAACCAACCACTAATTATAATTATATTTATCTCCTACACAGTGATGTCCCCTTACTAATGAAGAGGATATCTCTTTGTAGGCAAAAATCAGTACAAAAGTAACATTATACTTTGTAAAAAATAAATGTTCTACTCTCTTTTATTATAATGCTTTTAGGAGTTCCTTTTTATTAACCTTTTTTATTATAATCTATCAAAACAATATATTTTCATGATGTATACAATACAAAACACATTCTTAAACTACTTAAGAAAACATTTCATGATTCTTTTCAACCTTTCGATCCCTTTTGGCTTCATTTTGGTAATTTCATTATTTGGACATCATCACATGGATTGCAATATAGTAAAGATTACCAGAACTGTGCTCAAGGGAGCTTAAAAGGGATCTAGACAAGAAAGTTTACATAATAGGTTGCTACAGACCTTGGTTAAAGCCTCTCCAGTAATTCTTGAACTGCCATGCAGATTTAGTCTGAAAAGTTTTATAAAAAATGAGATTTTGGGTCATTCAATCACATTCAGTATAGTACAAGTGTTAATACCTGGTACTATATAATAGAATTCAATACACTTTTCAAATTCTTTTGATTGTTTATATATTTTTAGTATACTGAGATACAGCATTGTGTACAGTTTGAAATTTTACCTAACAAAGTATCTAGGAATAAAAGCCACACAATTACTCCTGATTTTCTATAGAAACACCTACTGGTGTTAGTCATGTTGTTTCCTGACCACCAGGGTAGACCTACAAAACAGACTTAAAGCCCCAGTGCGTTTTAGCTGAGAAAAATATATTTTTCAAAATTTCTAATTAGCAAAGCCTCAAATGATGTTTGAATAACCTCTTAATGTTTAATTAAGCCCACGTAATGAAATATTCGCCCGGAAGTCTTAGTTGTTCAGACAGGGCAAAATAGTGAGAAAGATGGGCGCAGCTTGTTCTGAAACACACTGTTCAGAAAAATCAGATGTCTCGGTGTACATGGGGTGTTTCATAAGTTCATAGACTTTTTCTATAGACTGAATAAATATTGATACATGGTAGTAGGAAGAAAATCCATGAACTTCAGAAAAATCCCTTGTATGTTTATTTTGTGACGATGCGTTGTCACGGGTACAAGTACAATCTCTGACAACTGCGTCAGGGAGTCGACTCTTTGGCTCAGTGGTTAGAGCATTGGGCTATCAAGCCAGCGGATAGGGCTCGATTCCAGGCCTGGCCGTGTTTGTTACATTTGGTGGCAGCGGTGGGATAATGTCAACTGCCATACCGGAGTTGCCTTACCCACGTATATCCCAGGCCAAGTCTCGGGTCGAGACATCTTGGAGGGGGAAGTAATGTGATGATGCGTCGTCACAGGTACAAGTACAATCTCTGACAACTGCGTCAGGGAGTCGACTCATTGGCTGAGTGGTTAGAGCATTGGGCTATCATGCTGGCGGATCGGGTTCAATTCCGAGCCGGGCCGTGTTTGTAACAATTTTATGCTGTCATTGTTCTGAGCTAAATATAGAACAAGACAGCCACAATTTGCATTTTTTCTAATAGAATCTTTCCTGTAAATTAGGCATTTCCCAAGGTCTTTCAGTGATGAAATCAAAACTGAATTATATAATTTTATGTTGTAAGTGCATTCGGATTTAGGTCTAACATCTATAAGATACTGAGACTTTAAGTATTCTATTGATGACACCTAAATCTTTGTCCCTGATATAAAAATGGTATTTGTGTAAGGCAGTTGTTTAAAGTATTGTTTTTCTCCACAAATATACTCTGGCTTCAATCCATTTCAGGTTAAATATTTAAACATTTGCACATGTATTTCATTTTGCAAGGATTATCAATGACTTTTATTTGCATGTTTTCTTCCTTTGCGAATGATTTATCATTTGCACATAGATTTACATCTTCACCTAGAGTTTCATAAAAAAGGTTTTCTCCTACATCAACGGCAACTCAAGTGACACCACAGAATTTAATTAGTTATGACTTTCTTTATATGGGCTGTCTATGTTATAAAACTGATGTATTATTTTATTTTTTTGTTCTTCACTGACTGAGCCTCCTAAAGATTAAAAGTCTGTCTGTGGGATATAAAACTGCAGAAAAATAAAAACTTACACTTTGAGGTTTGGACAATGCTGAGCCAGAGCTACAAGGCAGTCATCGTTGATTTGGTTGAGCTGTGTGTCTAAAACTTCCTGATATACATGTAACAGTACGAAAGTTGTGTAAATAAAAGTGCAGAAAGTAAAAACAATCTTCGTTCCTCAAGTAAACAATAGTACAACAGAGGTCAAATTTAAGATTCAAAATAACTGGCCCTTCTGTCTAATATGAATGAAGCTGTCTGATCTAGGTATGCTCTGTTAGGTAAGATGTCACATCACGTCTAAATTAGGTATAGGGTTAAATCTAGCGAAAGCAAAATTTCCTACAAATATATAAATGACACTGTTGTTAAATCACATAATTTGGCAATATACATTTAAATAGGTCATTTTGAATATCTTGTATCTATATTATTAAATTTTTTTAAAAATGATTTTTATATCGGATTTGGCGCTGTTACAAAATATCACTATGTATACAGAGTACAAGGGATGATCCAAAAGTTGTCACTGCCTTGGTTACACAAAAATTTCACATCAGATTGTTTTATGTTTACTATATACTGTTAAAAAACATTATATTAACCAGTAATATTATAAGTTCAAACATTATAGCGCTACATAACAATGCTGTGAGCTAACCGCCGCACGCCAATTTTTCAGGTTAAGATTGTTTCCCGGTTAAAATAAATTTGTTCATAATTTTCAGAAAAATGCACGAAAGCAGAAGAAACTTTTTTGATGTGGACGTCATTTCATATTGTGAGCAGCAAAGTTTAAATGACGTCACTGCACGTTTACGTTTTCCATGCACAGTTCATGAATGTCCATTGAAACAAGAAAATGTCAAAACTTGAAAAATTGCCGCAACGTGCGATATTACATATTTGCTACAAGCTTGGAAAATTGCCTCTAGAAACGATGGAAATAGTAAACTTAACATATGGTGAAAACTCTGTAAACAGAAGACTTGTCTACAGATGGTATGAATGCTTTTCAGAGGGAGATGAGTCACTGGATGATCATGCAAGGACAAGAAGGCCAGCAACACAAACGGATGCGACCGTCAGAATTGTTTCCGATGCTATTGAGGAGGATCAGCGTGTTACCATTCCGGCTCTCTCTGAACACTCAGGCTTTAGTTACACTACTGAACAGGGCATTCGTACTGAAAATTTGAAGAAGAACGTGTAAGCGCTTAGGTGGGTGCTGAGACTGCTGATGGACGAACACGTGAAAGAATCTAGGAAGTTTTTGAGGCAATACAGTCGAGAATGCAAACAGTTTCTTCGCAACGTTATCACCGTAGATGAGAGTTGGCTTTTCTACTACAACCCCGAGACAAAGATGCAAAGTAGCCAGTTGAAACGAGACACATCCCCTCCTCCAAAGAAGGCATGCTTGACCAAGACAATAGGAAAACACATGTTTATTGTGTTTTACGATATGGATGGAGTTATTATCAGCCACGCTGTACCGAAAGGCAAGACCGTCAATGCCACATATTTATTATTCAAAGGTAAGCTAAATTGTTTGGTTTGGTTTAAAACATACATCGCATATATCTACTAAAATTAAAGCATACATGCCATATCTCCCGGCGGGAGATTAAATCTCCCGGGATTTCGACTTGTCTCCCGATCTCCCGCCGGGAGGTGAAAATCTCCCGGTCTGACTTAAATCAAACTGGTTTCCCTTTGAACTCAGTATAATCCATTTTATTACCGAGCTATGATACAGCAGTAGGAAGATTACGTAAGAACATGTGTTAGTATCAATCCTGACCAGTGTGCTATACACAGCCACAAGCAATGTGTGATCGTCCTTATCCAATCAAATTGCATAATTCAGACAGGTAGCAGATTGGACACTCTATCAGTTGAAACAATTATCGTCGGGTAATTAGCAGCTATCAAGGCAATACTAAAGCTAGAATGAGTAAGGTTAGGATGGTACACTGTAATAAAGACGTAAATCTAATCATGGATAAAAAAAAGGTCCCGGAGAATAGCTAATCATTACTTACCGGAAGTGTAAACAATAAATGATAATTAGATCAACTGTTTACTAATCATTTAAATCTTAACAAAACTCATTATATTGACACATCATAGAAAGTACACCTCAGCTAGCGATAAATTGCAAATGAATTGCAATTTTCACACCGAAAATGACTTATAAACAAGGGATATCGTCTGCTGAGTAATTTACTATAATGAGATGTCATGATCGGAAGAGTTGGGTAACCACTTCATATCACCATACCGTACACGATAAATATTTTAAGCTAAATAATATTTTAGCTAAATGCAATTTAATTCAGAAAAAAAGAATACACAGACGGAAGGTGAAAGTATTATTACGTAAATATGATCTAACTTTTTATTTCTATTCATCCCCATTAATTAAAACCATATGATCAGAAATCATTCAATAAATCAAAGATACTGTATCAATTTAAATGTGTTTGATGTAAATGGAATGTTCTCCAATTTGTTACAAGTTAGTGTTGCATTTAATGTAAAACAGTGCTTGTGGAAAGTTAAGTTTCTATTTGAATTAGATTTATAATTAAATTTTGTAATTTTTTTACATTTAAATTTCATATGGTATTTTCATTAAATGCAATAAACAGTATATAATATAAACTGTTAATGAATTTAATGAACTGTTAATGAATTTAATGAAGGGGTAATCAAATGTGTATTTTTTTATTTTTTTTATTAAGAACGTCTCTTCGATATATGTTGTAAAATCTCCCTGGCTGGACCCCAAATCTCCCTGGGAGACATACTGAAAATATGGCATGTATGTTAAAGTAATAAATTCATATTAAATATCAGAATTAAGATTCAATGTATTTAATGTCTTCAATGTGTGTACTAAGTATTTAAAAGCATGCATATTTCAAAATAATAATTAATTGTTTAAGGTCTTGATGCGTGATCTGCTGACGTTGCTGTGCAAGAAGAGGAACCACTTCTACACGGTTTTAAGCAGTTGTATACTTCACCATGACAACGCCACTCCCCATACAGCCCACGAGACTCGAAAGAACATAGATGACCTCAGAATGCAGACACTTTCCCATCCGGCATACAGTCCAGACTTAGCTTCGTGTGACTTTGCGCTATTTCCTTACCTGAAGAGCGAACTAAGGGGTCAGCAGTTTGAGAACCTACGTGAACTACAGAAACAGAGCAACCGCATACTATCACAACTCCCTTCTGAGTGATTTGCCAATGTATTCCAGAAGTGGATTATGAGACACAGGCAGTGTATTGAGTTTGCTGGACATTATTTCGAGAAGGATTGATGTTGTGGTATTGTGATATTTGTAAGTGATGTCGTTGACGTTGTTTGTGTGTGGCGCTGGTCACTGATGTGCTTTATGTAATTATCTGTTATTTTTTAACCATTTGGTTTATGTAGACCACACTTTACCTGATATTTTGTAATACATTCATTCATATGTAAACCGACTTTGGTTGTTGTAATATTACTACAAAACGTGTTATAAAGGCAGTGACAAAACTTTTGGATCTCCCCTCGTATCATGGTTATTCTGTAACCATTCAGTAGTTGAAAATTTTCATTAATTAATCCATTCTGCATTATATTCCAATGCTGCAACTATTATCCTTCCCATTTGAAAGCAAATTTTCATGTCTAAGAGTTAAAAGGTAAAAAGTAAATGGCTGGTTATAATAATAGTTTTAAGATGGATAATAGATGGATAGTGAGAACCTTATCATATGTAATAAGTAACAATGAGGAAAAATATGTGTAATTACAAGGTTTCCTTTTAGATGAGACGCCATTTTGATGAGTTCCACATGTTTTTGTTCACTACGTTCCAAACTTTTGGCACTGTTTGGTTTCTCCCCGGCCTCATCTATACCACAAATCCGAAGCTCTTGTATAGTACTGTTCTTCTGTGTCAGTTTTGTCACACCTGTAATTGGTAACAAAAATATTGTTTGCTGCCTTGAGTTTACTGTCACTGTCCTTTTTAAAACCTATAACCTTGGCATTTTACGATTAATTTTTTATTTCCTTTTCATATTATTTTATGAATAAACACAAAATAAATCAGTAATTTTATTCACTCTTCTGAATTTACAATCGCTGTAACAGTATATCAGTAATAAAGCGATGTCTAATTACAGGTACAGGAAGACCTACGGAACACAGGGGCACCTTGATAGAACCAGCTGAGCCTAGGCTTGCTCACATTAACAGTCAGAGTAACTAGACCTTGACTCAAACCCACAGCAGTGAGAGGCTAATTATAGAGAGCCAGTGACTAGAACAATTAAGTCATGGAGGTCTGCCCATGCAAACAAAATGGGATTAAATATAATAGATAACTAGATTTTGTTTGTCCCGAACAAACGATAGGGCTTTCTGCTCTAATGACCTTAGTGTCATTGTGAGCTTGATCTTGACTTTATTACCCCAAAAATCAAAGGTGTCATATACAGGCTGTGGGCAATGTCCCTTCCAAGTTTCACAGACATAGGATTATTTCTTCTCAAGTAATAAATTAAAATGGGTTTATATTAAAAGTCACTTTCAAAATTTAAAAATGGATCGTGAACTGGCCATAGCCAATGTACAATGTCCCTAAAAAGTTTCACAAACAAAGGCTTATTCATTCTCAAGGAATTCAGCGGACAAGGATTTTTATATTAAATGTCAGTGTGACCTTGACTTTTGAACGAATGACCTCAAAATTAATATGGGTCTTCAACTGACAATGGGCAATTTCCCTACCAAGTTTCAACAAGAGGGCCATTATGGCCCTGAATCACTCACTTGAGAAATTTTGCCTTCATTGTCTTTTAATAACACAGTCATACTGAAGACAAAATCCATGCAAAAGTACCGCAAAATAATCATAATTCCACACAAAAACTGTACCTGTAGTCCAAATTTTGATGGTTATAGCTATATAGTCAAGTGACCCCTACAGTGGGACCAATTTTGACCCAAGAACCATGATTTGAAAACTTGGTTCTGGTCCACAAGGCCATGTTACATACCAAATATTTAAACCCATGATCTTGTGGTTTCTGACAAGAAGATCTTTAAAATACTCCCCTGAGTACTCCTTGGGCAGGGCCAATATTGACCCAAGAGCCATGATTTGAACAAGTCATAAAATCTCGAACTTTTGGAATTTTGAACAAACTTGGTAAATGTCTAAAAGGCCATGTAACACACCAAATATCTAAACTCCAGGCCTTGTGGTTTCTGACAAGAAGATTTGTCGAGTTTTTCCTATATAAGCCTATGTAAAATCAAGTAATCCCATGGGCGGGGCCAGTTTTGACCCCAGGGTCATGATTTGAACAAACTTGGTAGAGATGCACTAGACAATGCTACACAGCAAATATCTAAACTCTAGGCCTTGCAGTTTTGCAGAAGAAGAAGTTTGCATTTTTAAAATCTATTTTTAGTGTCTATGTAGAATATTTTTTATTTTGAGATACCGATGGCCAAATAAAAACACCTAAAACTGACATATGACCTTGACCTTGCGATTTTCCAGAAACAGAGGTCACCATGCAGGGTGTGACACGAGGTTGCACATTAATTGAAAGTAACATGCCAATCCTTCAAAAAATCAAACCTGCAGGTCCTAAAAGCCGCTAATTTCGAAAGCAATATTTCTAATTACAGTGTGATGTCAGATGCCGTCACACGACGTCAGTTGTCAAATAATACAAAGAAGACCTCAGGACACATATGCTATCCTATTTTCACGCTTCTAACTTATCAGGAGCCTTTGTAACACGAAATTATATTTTTATGACCAAAGTTCGAATCTCGATTTTGACATAAAATCTCAAACTTTAAGAATTTTGAAACTTCAAGAATGTATGCACATCTCCATCCAATCTTACACCTTCTGTTAAAAGATCAAGTCAATCGGACCAATATCGACGGCTGCAGAGCACAAACCAAATTTGGTAGCTTATTTGAACTGTGACGTCAAATGACGTCATATGAAGATGAAAATTGTTACATTCAAAAGGGCCAAAGTCACTCTGATTACTGTAAAAAATTCATGCTGCTGCCTGTTGGCAACCTGTTTTAATCTGAACCTCAAAAGGAGGAAAAATAATAATAATAATAAAACATAACAAACCCAATAGGACTTTCTGGTTGAGGCAGAAAGCCCTAATTATAGAAAACTTCAGTACTTCAAAACTTAATCACAAATACTTTCAAATAAAAACAGCAGTTTACACTAATTTTATGAATTATAAATAAAACTAAGAATGATAAATCATGTATTAATTAAATATCTGTAATTAAAGAGTAAGGGCAAATATTAATAAGCAATTTTGTAATATTAAATTTGATTTTCAAATTCCATTTACTCCCAAATGAAGGCATATTTTCAAAAAATGTTTGCAGTGTTACAATTGTGAGTATGAATTTCTAAAATTGTATATATCTATTGATAAATCTATCTAACTCTATACAGTATACAGAATTTATAACAAAATCAAAATAGAGATAGAATGTAAGGTATAACAGCATCCTGACTCTTTAACCTTTTTGCTGCCAGGTCACCTATCAGTATCATATATTAACTGGCTATTTGCCAAGGAATATCTTAGAAATTTCTTAGAAATTACAAGCTATTACTGTACTACCATAATTTGGCTGCTTCCCTTTCTCTACCAACAGGATGGTTTTACCTGTCATGGAGATTTCCACTTTGGAAACCCCTAAAACAGGTGAACCCGTCTTGTTGGTAACTGCGCTGTCTCATGTGTATGACAGGTTCTTCTGTCCTGTAGGCAGCAAAAGGGTTAAAGGTGAACCACAAACAAACATTTTCTTGCGAAAAAAAATATCTTAAAGTATGTTAAATGCCGATTTTGTTAGCTGCTGGGCAGTATTTATATTTAAGGGTCACATGACCCCTATGACATCATCGATAGACAAAGTGTCATTTGTCTTCTTAATTTATATAAATGTATGTAAAACATTTTAATCAAACATGTCATATTTGTTTTTGGTCTAGTATAAAGTTAAAGGTTTTATCAAGTTGTTTCTGTGAGATTAATCTGCGAATTTGACGAAAATAAATTATATATTTGTGATTACGCAAATCAGATAGACTGTAAAATAAAACGTTAAATTCAGAGATAAACAGAAGTTTTCAAGTGAATAGAAGTTGAAATTTTCATAATTTGAATACGTTTTCATCACTATGAAATGGCATATTCCAATACGTTGGTGTTAGTAGTGCAACCATGGTTATCTTATTTTAATTCTCTCCTTCCCCTGAACATTTATGAACTGACGCTTGTTTGTAATGCACAAAAAGGAAGCAAGCAATAAACCATAACTTTTACCTGTTGAAACACAGGAAGGAAAAAAATGAAATTAGTAGTACTTACCTTTCTTTCACGCATTTATTCCTGTCTTCCTTTATAACATTATTCCATTAAAAAAATCTTTTTATCGTCAGTCCATAACTATTTATTTGTCAATAAATCAAGTTTTAAGTAAAATATTTTCTCATGTCATTTTCAGATAATCAGAATCACTTTCACATTTTTTTCTATCGATTTGATTTGAATAATAATGGAACAACAGAACCGTCCTATATACATAGACATATTCACCAATCTTATATATTTGCACTAATAATTCCCTTTATATTATCTTGAATGAAACTTGCCGATCATAAACGCGTTCATTTTGACTAAATCTGTGTCATTATGACTAATTGATAATGTTTCACCATCTAAGAACCCGACCATCTGTAAGCGTCTGCTCACATCTCAAAGTGACTGGCTTGACAATATGTCACACCCAGGACCATAAATCATACCCATCAATTAGTCACCATCAATGAGGCATCTCTCCCACAAACACCACACCCGGATCAATTAACCCGGGTAACCCTTTCATTACCCCTGATTGACCCAAACAGGAAATTACATAATCATACCAAACCAAAAAGTTAATTCTTATCAGTAGATATGTATGGGATTTTACTCATTTAGAAACATGGTCTTTGTGGAAACCCAACACCGATACAGGACTTGAACGAAAAATAAGATGGATTTTGATATGAAGGTATGTAAAACATTTATTAACGTTACTCATATTCAGGAAGGACCTTTATGTCAATATTATCAAATATTGTTTTTAGAATACATCCTGATACAACATTTTTTTTTCATAGTGCCCCCCACCCCCATCATTATTCACTCAGTACATAAAGCGACCAGTTTTATAAATTCTGAATGAAGAATATATCTTAATACTTTTTATAGGAATGTAAATTAATTAACTGAGCTACACATTTTCACCCTTATTTGTTCATTGTCATCTTGGTTTTAGCTTGAAATTAGTTACAGTAACTGTGCATTGTTCAATAAGATATATAGTGCTTGCAGAGTTTTGTCTATTGATGATGTCATAGCAAAGGGAGAGAAGTCAGTCAAACTTTTCTCACCTGGATCATTTTTGCAACTTTCAATAGCCGATTTCATACAAACTGCAAATAATTTGAACATAATTTTTGTACAGAAGGTCTTACACTGATGTATTCTAACAGAAAATAATGAAAATGAAATCTTTGTTGTTGACCTTTAATATAAAAAGACACTGAAAATCTAGTGGAGAGAAGCCAAATGTCTCTTCCGTAGATGTTCAACATTGAACAAGGCGTTGAAATCTACTGGCTGCATTGAAGATAAATTGAAATGTAGCAGGACACCTACCACACAACACAATGAGACAGTGTTTGTGATTCCTGTATAACCCCTTCTTCTACTTGTGAAGCGATAATTGTTAATATATAATATAGGATAACATAAATTGAAATTTGGGTGATTGCAAAATGACAGTAGTTGAAATAAATGAGTATTATGGTTTTAGTTGTTGTTGTTTTTTAAGATGTACACATTATGACATAAATTCTGCTGAATTACCTTCAAAAGTAACACCTGAAGTGTATGTTAAATTCAGTATCTTCAGATGGGATGAGCAAACCATCTCTAAAGCCTTGTTAGTTAGACCTTTCAGCTTTTTCAACTTCAAGTGAACTATTTTGTCTTGATTTTTGGTTATGTTTTGAACTCCACCATCTGAAAATAAAATAAATTAATAATGATAATCATCAAATATTTAATACTATATCATAAGTATTACCTGAAGGAGCTGGTATACATCTACCCGTAGTCGAATGAGTTTAATGCTTAAATTCATTTAAATTCCCTCTCCAATATTCTGTTAAATGAAAATAAGACTCGTTGTCAAGCTAAGCTCTAAGCTTTAAAGCTTAAGCAAACACAGTTCACCAGTTCAGAAATGTACAAACAGTGTCCCTCTTGTAAATTCAGTAATTAAGTGAAAATAGTTTATACATTATTTAAAAATAAATCAGGCTATTGTCAATGTGTAACTAGGTGAGAAAAATGTGAAGCTTGGCCAGAACCCGGGACCCTTCGCATAGGACGAGATCTACCAGGTAAAACATTTCTCACCAATAACTTTTAAGGGTTACTTATTACAATCAGACCCAAATCTTTGAACAGCTAGTATAATTGACAAAACACACTTTTGGTTTTGAAAGATTTTCAATACAAAACTACTCTGACAGAAAAAAAAGCGTAGTCAAAGTTTTCACCAGGGTTCAGAAAGCTTAAAATCCTTGTCATTGTTTCAACAAAAAGTAAGAATTAGTAGTAGTCTTTTCCCAAAATTAGAAATTAGTGAGAAGTTATGCAGCATGTGTAAGAGTACAATGAAGCCAGCACATTGACAGCTGGTTTAATTTAAGGCTAGTACCAGAACAAAAAAAAAAATATCTGTAGTCCAGCACTGGATTAATCGGATACTTATTAATTGATAGTTATTTGCACCATATGTTTATCTAGTGCTCAACTAACACTATTATTCAGCCTGTTACTTGTATAACTATATGGTTATTTGCCTCGTGAATAAAGAATACATATTAGAATACCAGCAATAATAATATTCTGAGCACCAAATACGCAAATGTGTATCATTAACCTCAAGTGAGGACCTTTTAGTACATATAATATCAATTCTTTTTAACTCACATAATTAATAATGATTTCCCAAAATAAAAATACTTACCTGTAACATTCCTGCAATTGTTGATCATCAGCTCTTGAAGTTTACATCCGGACTTTCCCAGCAGTTCGAGCACATTATCAGTTACCAAATCACACTTGTAAAAATTCACTTTTCGGATGGTGTCTTTAAAAAGATGGTATGATATATGACGAACATAATCAGGAGTCATATACCTGTCATGCCAAGCTAATCGTTCAATCAGCATTTCTTTGTATAATGTCGGTAAACTATTACCACAATTTGGAATTTTATCCAAGGATGACTGGATTACAGTCAGACAAATGTCACTGAGTGATTTAACCATGATTAACAATAACAGACACTCATATGAACTGAACAACAGGATAAAATACTTATTCTCCTTAATGCCTTTCTTTTCTGAACAATGGAATACCTGGTCCTCATTACATGAATTCAGTTAATAAAATCTTTTATGCAATATGTCATGTATAGCAAATAGAAATATTTGCCCTTATCTTCCCTCAAATAAAATATATGACACTTCCAGCATTGGAAGATGCTGTTATTCATAGTGAAAGTCATCAACTTGCATTCTAAATTTAAGTTGTTTTATGTCTATTTTTAGACTAATGTACAGAAAAGATAAAAATAGTAATGCCACTCCTTGGCTAAATACTGTGCCTGTCAGATGATTTAATCCTTGGAGAGTTATTGAAGAAAATACATTTGACGAAGAAATGTAACATAATAAAAGATCACTTTAGCAAGATTTTTAACATAAACGATTTAAATTCAGATCTCAGTTTGTTTACATCACAGTGCCAAACGCTTTCTTCTTAATAATACATCGCTTGAAAGACCCTGAGTATCAGTTTATTTTACTACTAAAAAGTGGGGTATACGGTCAAACCGTCCCCCAGTCAAATCGTCCCTAAATTGGTCAAATCGTCCCCATGTGACATAAATAATGGTCAAGTCGTCCCCCTAAACCGTCCCCCTTATAAATACATATATGTGTTTATTTTTAAGTGATTAAATTAATGATTTTGCATTTGAAGCTCTAAATGTCGGTCATTTAAAAGGATTTGACAAAATGTATAAATTATATATATATGGTTAAAATATTTACACAATGTATATATTCATACTCGTATATACTTTAAACTACTACATTTTTTATTATTTTGTTTTCACTTAATATACGTTTGAGGTTATTAGATGATACAGATGGTATCCAGTCAAAACGGACCCAAGTAAAAACGGACCCAAGTTAAAACGGTGCCAAATTGGTCAAAACGGCCCCAACTGGGTGAGAAGATCGGTCAAAACGGCCCCATATAAACGGCCCCATTATATATAGTGCAGCTCACTCTCTTCAGCTACGGCCTTTCGGTACTGTTTTGACTGGTAACCCTACAGATTATACCTATAAATTATCGAGAGTGTGATCATATGGCACGCGACACTATCTCCATAATCTTATACACAGTCCTTATAAACAGACGTAATCACTTCTCACATAATCACTTCTCATAAAGTGTAATAAACTAATTAATGGAGACTGTTAGTGTATATAGTGAGAATGAAATGAAAGAACAGAACAGAAGTTTATATTTATATTTCTCATATACATTTAGCGAGAATGTTTTAATAAAGGAATGCTAGATATAGGGGGACTTCTTGACTTTTTTTGGTGGCTTGGGGGACGATTTGACCAAAATTGGGGGACGACTTGACCAATTTAGGGACGAAATATAGACCACTAATTATCAGGAAAATGTTCTGGAGTCCACAGTGTATGTTCAAATGTTCTGGATTTACTATAGAATAAAGAAGAAAAAGAAAAAAAACACCGGGCCAACACCAAGTGCAGTTTCGGACTATTGATCAAAGATCGTTGATAAGGTCTAAATCGCACTTTAAAACGAAAGAAGAATCGATGAACTAGTGTCTGCTAAGACATGTGTAACACAATCACACCGAATTGATTAATATATATCTTCTTCTTCCGTTTACTGCCCATATTCAACATACTGAACATATATATGAAAATATCATAAATGAATTTATACATACATCAACTGGTAGCCAGTTGAAACGGTGTGATTTTGTTTTTGTTATGTGCGTCATTATGTGCAGAATATCCTTAATAAAACATTAAGACAGATAAGCAATAAAATAGAACCGTGTGGTGGCGGAATTGCAAAATAAAAAAAAGGATTACAGGCCCGGATCCAGAATTTTTCTGCCGGGGGAGAGTGGCAAAATCTGAATGTGATGTGAGTGCTTGGGGGGTCCGGCATGCTCCCCCCGGAAAAAAAGTTTTAAGTATGATGGAGATGCATTCTGCAGGGTATCTGGGGATAAAGTGACGTTTTTTGTTGTTGTTTTTAAATCCGATATATATTTTTGAAACTTTAAGGCTTTTGATCCAATGTCTAGGTCCCATTGGGGAAAAATCTTCAGCGATGTGGAAATACACCCTTTTTTTTCTACCGATGGCTATCGATGTTTGAGCCAAACCCATGAGCGGATGTTTCGCCGGCCTGTTTTCCCGATAAGACATCGGCAACACATCGGGAAAAATATCAATGCAAGCAATGAATTATTTTTGCAGTTCTCCCGAGGCCTCCCGATGACTCCACATGGCTTGCGACGCTAATTCCACCGGGAGTACATGTGGGGCCGAGCCTTAATTAAATTTAAGCATTGAGCGATATAATTTTACCTGCGCAAAGCCATTTTATTGAATAACTGCTGTGCAGTCTTATTTGGTTACAGTTGTATTTACAGTCCCCGATAAAAAAAAAAAATAATAAAAATAAAGGGGGGGGGGGGGGGGGGGAGGAAACTGACTTTAAACTTTTGTATATATATATATAAAACAATGCTCTCAGATATAGTACAGGTACATGTTTGAGATAAATCAAGCATAGTCCCTTGGAAAAGTCAGATATGATATATAACTCACTGATAACTGCTTGCATCCGTATCCACGTTAAATTATGTTAATCAAAGCGCACAATGCGCTGAGAGACGGCGACGGGATAATTAACATTATAAACCCAGAGTTTCTGAAGTTATTGAAGCAGTCATATGACGACAAAAACTCCACCCGCTGTTGCTACAGAATTTCTGTTGGTAACATAATAATCCGGAGTAAAGGTCATGAACCTTTCATTCATAAAGAGCTGCATACCTAAGTAGGTCATTCTCTTTCTCTAGTGCTAGCGAATTCTATCTGTTGTTTTGTATATGTAGAAATTGACCAGGTATTTGATTATTTAAGATACCAGAATGTTTGCCTATCTATTTCCAAGTTAAGAAATGCCCTGGGAGGAACCTAACTCGCCATCATGCAAAATATTGTGTGGACTACTTTAGGTCAATTACATACATACGGAGCACTATTTTTTCTTTTTACAGGAGTAGATCTTCATATACGTAAGATGGGTTGCTGTTCTGGTTAAGAAATGTCACGGATATTTTTTTTCACGCTTATAATTGATGCTTCCAATGCAAAATAATGGCAAAAGAAAACATGTTAACAAACAATAACACACTAAAAGCGGCTACGGTTATGATTTAAACGTCTGTGTAACATATTCCACTCGTATTCGTTAGTGCAGACTCGCATTGCATGGATCCGCACTAAGCGCGGAGAGGTACAGTTAAAATTATTGTGGAAAATATGCAAATTAGCAAGGCCTGATTTCGTTCTTCAGCATAAGACGGCTAATCGCCGTCTAAAAATCAGAGATGTTATTAACTAGTAATGTAGCTCCGTGTTAAAATATACGCCAATCAGAGATGTTATTAACTAGTAATGTAGCTCCGTGTTAAAATATACGCCACGTAGCTATAACTACATTTTCCAACTCCTTAAATGGCAAGTAAACTGTATAAACCAAGAATGTTACACATATAACTTGATGAGAGAAAAAAAAACTGTTTTCTATAATGTTTCAGTGGCTCAATGCAGTATTTTAAGTCCCAGTACGTAGTTTACTTATGCAAATACTCAGAGGGTTAACCAAAAGGGCGACCACTGCTTTAATAACAGTGTGGATAATAATTAATAAACGGGGATCAAATCAAACTCAATGTTACACACACTTTTGAATTGCGACAAAAAAACAAAAACAAAAAAAAACTATCATTTAGACCTATTTTATGGACGGCTTTAGTGCGCGCGCGCGCTCTCTCTCTCTCTCTTACAGATTATAAGGTGAACATAAATATATATGTATTAAAATAGAAAGGTATCATATTTAAAACAACAAATGGACAATAACAGACATGTCAATGTTAATAAATTTAATAGAATGTAACCAATTTATTTTATTTTTTCTAATAGAGCCCTAAACTATAATGTAATACTGTATTGTGCAAAGAAAATAATAACCTTCTCAATCACTTTTTTTTTCAACTTATATTTTTATATTTTTATATTTAATGAGATTTAATATAGCCAAAAAGTCTCTTTCTCCCCCCCCCCCCCCCCCCCCCCAGCTGTACTAGAACTCGCAACCTAGCACTGCAGCCACTGCCATAAAATTCGTATTAATCCCTCACTTTTATATTAAATATATCATAAAATGCATCAATATTTTCCTTTCAAACGTAATAAATTTCAATGGTAATAAAAAAGATTTAAAAAATAACTGTCAAAATCTAACAGCAGTAAAAAAATTATTTCCAAATGGCGTTTGGAGTTCTCGACAATGAATGAACACGAGTCTGCCATGAGTATGATGCACATATAGAGGCAAAATCTATAAACAACAGTTGCATTGAAGTTCTGTGTTCTTGATCACAGAACAGATTGGTTTGTAAAATATAAGATGATCCAAATGAGAACAAGAAACACTATCACACTGAAAGTGTTCATGTTATTACAGGCTGCCCTCCGAGTTTTGTAACTGAGGGTACAATAGCAATTTTCCTTAACTTTCTGCACTTTCAACTTGAGAGACCTACAATTTTTGGGGTATATGGCCAAATTTGGGTATGAAAACCCTATAGAAAGGATAAATGGGCATGCTGAATTACAAATTATCAGGAACTATTTTACTATCATATTAATAACAGTTTTCAGTTCAGACGCTATCTGGAAATAATATTTTTGACTATTGTTTGATTTTGACAGTTATTTTTCTAAGTTTGATTAAATAACCATTGAAAATTTATTACATTTTAAGGGAAGATATTGGTGCATTAAATTATATGGAACATAATTCGGGCAAAAATACATTTTGCCTTTTGACATGTCTATTGCTTCATTTGTCTAAGTGACAAGCATCATTTTGACAAGTACAATACGGCGTAATCGTCGTCTGCGTTATTTGTTTTTACATTAAACATTCATTATTCATTCACATGATAATAAACTATTGAAAATACATCTGCTATCACAGTTTAGCACTGTGTATAGCTGGACAGTCCAGTTTGCATTTGTATTAAAATGGAATTTATTTCGTCGGTTTAACGAATCGATAATGACACATGTAGCTAAGCAAAATAACACATGTACGCAAGCAGAATGACAGATGTCAAAATGTGCACCTATCATTATGACGTTGGAGGGCGCTGTTCCGGTTTGACTCGGAGCGAGTTCAGTTTACATACTTAAGTTAACTAGAGTTACCAGAGTTGCTATAAAACGAGCGGGTTTTTTCCCCTACGAACTCTGTAGGGTTACGCGATTTCAAACCAGCGAGGTAGGTGGTTAAACTAGAAACCAATATGGCGGACGGAAAGCATCTAGGCAAACCTATAGAAAATTATAAATATCTATGATATCCTGTCTTTAAATAAGCCTGTAAGTAACCTGAAAACAAGCTGGCAGCTAACTTATTCAATCCCTAGTTCAGAAAAAGTCATAAAAAGACCTATTGTTTCAATCATATGTCTGTTTTCAAATTACGTCACAAGGGGTAAACCTCATGCGTTCAGTTGATTGCTGACTAGAGTATATTTATAACGTTATCAATACGAGTTAACTCGAGTAGTGTTTGTTTGTTTGTTTGTTGGGCTTAACGTCCCACCGACAGTATTTCAGTCATTTGGAGACGATGTCTTCTTGAGACAGATATAGTGCTGCCACATTGCAGTATCACGCCGTAGACATGTGGCATGATACCACACCCAGTCACATTATCCTGACACCGGGCCAACCAGTCCTGCAACTACCCTTATATGCTGAGTCCAAGCAAGGAAACTTTAACAGTACCATTTTTTACAACTTTGGTATGTTTCGGCCAGGGATCGAACCCACGACCTCCCGCACCCGAGGCGGACGCTCTATAACTCGAGTAGAACTATAGTTGGTCAACTGAACTCGCTCTCGGTAGTTCGAGAAGTACTGGCAAAATGAAGGAAGAAACTGTGGCTGTTTTATTTCTTTTAAACAAATGTATATCCACTGCTTAAAGACATAATTGCATTGTACATTATTCTTTCCAATGCTTTTCTAAGTGCAGGCCAAACATTTCAGATATTAATATGAGCTCAGGCTTATAAAGATGATTATATTAAAATAATGAACGTGACGCATACATTTATTTACGAGCACATCTCTTCGATCTACATATTGTTCGTAGTTTCGTAATTAAGTCCCACACTCACCGGGCGGCTTAGCGGGTTCAAGCCACCCCGCCCCCTCCCCACACACACAGCTGGCCAGATAATACAATTTTCTGGGTGACTGAAATTGCATTGATTGGGTAAAATGGAAATCCCCATCGTGAGCCCTTTATTGAAATAAAGTTAGCCAAATGACCAATCACCCAAGCCGACTCTTGCTGAGAGAGCGTCCGCTGTAAATATATACTTGAAAAATATCCACGGAGAGTGTCAAATTTTTTAACAAAAGCATATTTACATCGAAAATCTATTTTGTTTACATAATTTATATTTATCATCTGTGCCTTTCATTACTATGTTATTTATTTTGTAAATATAAACGGTGACATATCTATAGGCCCATTGGGCCGGGTGTACGTAATATATTATGTTGATCTATTCATATATATTAATATGTATGCATTGTTTGTACACATGTCACGATAATAAATAAACATTTACTTACTTACTTACTTATAATAATACAACGTTTAAATATGATGACAAGTTGAAAGCACAGTTTCGATTGGGTATTATCTCTAAACCGTGCTTTTACGAATCAATGTGTAAACACAACCGTGAACAAGTTCACGTCTTTATTACGAGAAGTTGCCGACCCTTTGTTTTCAAAAAATATTTCAGTGGACGATAAAGTACAGTATGATAATGATGAATTGCATATTAAACATGCCGAATGGTTTGATAATGAATGTGATGAAGCTTGTTATAAATATTTAGAAAGTTTACGACGTTTCAATGCAGATAAAAATATTGATAATAGATCTACTCTTTGTTCTAACAAAAAATATATAAAGCAATTATACGTGTGAAAAAGAATAAGTATTATCGGCTTAAAATGAAGGAAATTGAACACTTAAAGAAATCAAAACCAAGAGATTTTTGGAATTATTAAGAAAAAAATCACCGCATCAAGAAAATAATATATCGCTTGACGAATTTCGCAGTTTTTTTGAAGGTATCAGTAACGATGTATTAAATTGTAAAAATGTTGAAGCTGAAATATTTTGTAGTAGTCATGATTTTAACACATCAAATTATTCATTTTCAGAATTAGATAGCCAGTTACAGTTACTGAGGTTGAAAATGCTATTAAACTATTGAAACATAATAAATCGTGCGGTCGTGATTGTATACTTAATGAATATTTCATAGAGTGTGTAGATATTCTGTCGTCACATATATATGCGATATTTTTAATCTTATATTAGATAAAGGAGCTTTTCCGGATCAATGGACTGAAGGAATTATTGTACCGTTACACAAAAAGGGAATAATAATAATAATTACAGGGGTATTAAGCTGTTTTTCGAAATTGTTTATTACCATAATAAATAAGCGTATAGAAAAATACTGTGAAGACAATACTGTTATATCGGATGCGCAGTTTGGATTCCGAAAAGGACGTTCAACTGTGGATGCAATTTTTATTCTTATGTCAATCATTCAAAAATTTTTAAATGAAAATAAAAGATTATATGTTATCTTCGTAGATATGTATAAGTGTTTTGACACTATTTATAGAAATGCGTTATGGTTAAAGATGTATAAGTGTGGCATTGGTGGAAAAATACTAAGGATTGTGAAAAACATGTACTAGAATGTTAAATCTTGTACAAGAAGTTGTTCCTCTTATTCCGATTTTTTTCAATATGCTGTTGGCTTGAGACAAGGGGAGATAATTTCGCCATTACTTTTTTCAATTTTCATTGAGGACTTAGAATTATTTCTACAAAACGACATAAATTGTGGTATTGAGAAAGACGATATTGTTTTAATTTTACTTCTTTTTGCAGATGATATGGCCATTCTTGGTAAATCACCCGAGGAAATACAAAGCTATCTTGATCTTTAATATGACTATTGCAGTAATTGGGGTTTAAAGGTCAATACGTCAAAGACTAAAATAATGGTATTCAGAAAAAGAGGCCCTTTACACCGACAAGAAGAATGGAATTTTAATGGTCACCCAGTTGAAACAGTTAGTGATTTTAATTACCTCGGCACTTTATTTCATTATACAGGAAATTTTACCCTTAACTAAGCGCTTAAATCAATGAATGTTTTACTACATAAATGTAAAATATTTGATATCAAACCCCAAATTTATTGCCAATTATTCGATGCATTTGTAGGTTCAATACTAAGTTATTCTTGCGAAACATGGGGGTATACCAAGTCTAAAGAAATAGAGAGGATTCATTTAAAAATTTTAAAAAGACTTCTAAATGTTTAACTGAATACTAGTTCTACTATAGTCTATGGAGAATTAGGCAGGTACCCGTTGTATGTAAATAGATTTGTTAGAATTATTAAGTACTGGTTTAAAGTCGCCAATTCTGAAAATATTATAATTAGACATGTACATGTATATGAAAATGCTGTAAGTGATACTAATCGCGGTTTGAACTGGGTTTCTGGTGTTAAACAGCTTTTACACGATTACGGATATTTTATTGAATTTGAAAACGTTCACAATTTAAATATCAATGCCTTTATTCTTAATTTTAAACAATCGGTAATGGATCATTTTAAAATGGAATGGTTTCGATCTTTAGAAAACAGCTCATTACTAGATGTTTATAGAGTATTTAAAACATCCTTAGAATATGAAGAATACTTGGATATATTGCCTAGATCGCTTAGATCATACTTATCAAAACTTCGTTCATCAGTTCTCCCTTTACGCATTCAGACAGGTAGATATAATAGGCCCCAAATTCCGCGTGAAGAACGGCATTGTATTTGTTGCAATCAAGTTGATGTCGAGGACGAGTTTCATTTTGTTTGTGTATGTACCACTTTTTCGGATATTAGAAAAAAATACTTAAAGAAATATTATATTACAAAACCATCTGTGATTAAATACTGTAACTTGATGCAATCAAATAATAAGTATATATTGTTAAACTTAACAAGATATACTAAAGAAGCTATGATTCTTAGAAAGTCAATAATAAATAATATATTTTAGTTCATCCTCCTTTAAAGAACATTGCTTGAAAAATGATTTGTTTTCTGCTACTTTGAACTTGTTATTTTACGTAAAATCATCATAAATATAATTTATATTTCTGTATTACCAATAACTAGATACATATTTACATTCCTTGATTGAAAGTATTTATTTTGTTTGAAAGTTTGTTGTTACTTAACGTTTGTATTGCTATGTATTCGTGACAATTGTATATTCAAATTTATATGTACGTAGACTATGTACAATGTACACGTCTTAATAAAATGTCTGTTCTGTAAATTATCTCCGCTGTCATTATGGCAACGGACCTGTGTCCGCTTTAATCTGAATCAGGCAAACGCCTTTAGTATTGCTGAACATACATTTTTTTTTTTTTATTATTAATGAGTTTTAATACATATAACAAACACGTCCCCAAGCTGGATCAGAACTCGCAACCTGGCTAGTACTGCAGCCAGTGTCATAAAATTCGTATTAATGTCACTATAAATCATATAGAAAAATATTTTCACGATATATATATTGAATTAGCGGGCTGTGAGTTCAAGCCCCCCCCCCCCCCCCCCCCCCCCAACACACAAACCTAAAAAATACCCTAAGTGAGAATAAAACTATTTAGCCCAAAAGCTTAGATTTTAATATACAAAACATATACCCAACTTAAAAAAAGTTACCATATTTCCCTCAGATACCACTCAGATTGCATCTCAGTCTTTTATCCGGGATAGCAAGCCCCCGGACACCCTCACCTTTCACCTCTGTACTTTATGGTAAATATATTTAGTATATTTCAGCTCCTGTTATGATCACATTACGGATATATACGATCATCCCGTACTTTCCCGGAGTTCCGAGTATTCAGATTCCACCCCTGAGTAAAAACGAAATGCAGGATTTTGGTTCTACGAATTAACTTCGTTGATTATTCTACCCCAACTTGATAAGGCAGTATAGACAGTTTAAAGTAAAACAAATGTCATATTCATGATTGCTCAACAAAACTTTAAGATATAACAGCATCAAATTATGACACATGAAAGCCAAATCATTAACTGATGCAAGATACACAAGAGCATTAGCCGGCACTGATAAACGCACTTAACATAATACAGCATACCACTTGTCAGTATGGCAAAGGTAGAATGTCACGTGTAAACATGGACTTGTAAGACGGCAAGATGTAATTTTTGCCCTAATTCTCTTCCATAAAATTATGATGATATATTTAATATAAAAGTGAGTAATCGTTTTGTTCATTTTTCTTGCCATAACTTCATATGTTGTCGAGAACCGGATACTCCAGGATATATAGAACTAACTATAATAAAAGCTACCATATCCCCCCCCCCCCCCAAAAAAAAAAAAAACAACAGAATCCTTCTCCGTCATCCTAGAATCATTTTTTTTCCGGAGGAGCATGCCCCCGCCCCTAGAACTGACATCACAATCATGCCTTTAGCCCCCACCCAGTTGAAAAAATCTGGATTAGGGCCTAGTGTAAGGCACAATTTTCCGCTTCGCATGAGCTATATTATATACTATTAAAATTGATAAAGAAATGAAATACTTATGTACAGCAGGTTTTCCTTCTGAATCGATGTAAAATATGATTTACGCGTTAGCTTAAAATGACGTTATATACCACGTGGTATGGCCACACTGAATAATAATGAGCACCAACTACATTACTCCCGATAAGGCTTCCACTATCCCTTTTCACTTCTTCAACCCGCTACAATGATGTAGATCTACCTCGAGCAATGGCGTTCTGAGTCAAGCGAACGTTCACTAGCCTAACGGTTGCGAGTTGGTACCCTGCTTACATGCTTTACGCTGCGATCAAATATGATTCAAACTGCTCAGGTTAGCTTCCAAGTATCACTATGTACTCTTTACTGCTATAAATCGATTCTTTGGGATTGATAAATAAATAAAGACCTATTTCAAACTTTGAAAAAAAAAAAAAAAAAATCTCGAACATCCTTAAATTGCGCGCGCAATGCTGAGATCTTCCGAATGATTCATTGGGTAATGAAAAAAATCACTGACGTCACTTTTGAAATATGTTCACTTTTCGCGGAAATTTAAAAAATCTGATTCTGTCAAACAAATTTGTAAACTATTTGTAATATGGCGAATCATAGCTTGCTTATTTTAATAGCACTGTTTATGGGAACATCGCCGTTATTGGCTGTCGGTAGTGTATATCAAACTCCTGCCGTATTAGAGCGCGTGGTAGACACATGGGAACTGCAAACTTTTTCTAAGATGGTGAAAAATGCTGTCCATGGCTCAATGACATTTCCATGGGGTTGGTTTCATTTTATTTTAAAGATTTTTTTTTTTTTTTGCCTTCTCTCGGAATTATAATATTTGTTCAACCAGTAGTATACAAGTACGCACTAGACAAAGTCTTGATTTCAGAACTTTTGTAAAAATACATAAAAATTTTAATATGCATTTACAGGCATACATTTGTGTTAGAATACTTTATTTCTGTATAAGTGCATCATTAAATGCCATCTGCCCAAATGGGCAATGGCTTTAAATTACAAATGAATAATCAATTAAGTTGCTGAAATCTAATGCCATGGATTTATAAAATGAATAATTTGACTTTGTGTTATTGCTTATAATGTATTGAATAGATACAGATTTGACACTGTGCATTGAATCATTTTGTGGACCATGTAAATAACTAATAAATAATTAAATTTTAATTTAAACTTTTAACACAGTCCAAACTTGCACAAGGAATGACAACAAAAATAAAAACAGCAGATATTTTTAATTACTGTCATGTTGGCACGGCATGTTTATTTGTTTTTTACCTTCTGTGTAAGGGGATGTTAATATGCCTTTTTAATTGAAAATTGCTTTTCCGTTCATGCAAATTTCCAAATAATTTAAAGTTATTCCAAAATATATTTTATCCCATCATCAGAAAAAAAGGTATTTTGTGATAATCTATTCATGAGTTGGGTTTATATTTATAAGAGATTCTACCTATTTTGTCACAAGGTTTTTTTAAAAAAAATATGCTGGGTTTAGCCACTTGATAACTGAGGTATACATTGATTTTTATTGATTTTGACATTGATGATTCTAATTTAAGCTTCTTTTTTCTTTTGAAAATATATTTAACAACACTGATGAACATCCTAGTGGATTGTAATAGATTGAAATTCAGTTAATAACAAGTGAAGGAAAATATATCCTATGATAATACTCAGCATTTCATTAATAAAATAAATAAATGTTATGTCTCAAGAACATTTTCTTTTTGATATTAAGTTGGATAACTGAAACACTTTGAAGTATATTTCAGCCTATTTTTGGAAGGGTATTACCAATGTGCATATAAACTACATAATTTCATTTGTTAATATCAAATGATAGATATTTAAGAAGAATAATCTCGCTTGGAACCTATATCTTATATTTAAGGTTTACAGCACATAGAAAGAGTTACTTTAATAATGCAAATTATGTTCTGGCAAAATTCAGGAGACCTACTTTCTTGTTATGAATTTCTGAATTACTCTGTTAAATATGACCACTGGTTATACCCTCCCTGAGTGTTCAGCTACGAGTATTTACCTGTGCATTACAGGTATTCATTCTCCTCTCATTTCTTTAAACAGTTAAATTATATTCAGAAAATAATTCATCATTTTGCATACAAGGAAATATATATTTGAACCAGGGTTGGCGAAATCTCATTTCATTTTACTTGTCCACGGACAATCAAATTCAAAATTTCACTTGTCTGTAGCAAAACACTGCTTGTCCGTAAATTTTGAAAAACTATTGGTATAAAATATAGAAATAAATGAAATTATATAACCACTCTTATAAAATTAATTACATTTGTTTAAAGAAACATTAATAAATGCACTTGTTGCTTCTTCCATTATTAAGTTTTGGACCTAACAATAAAAAATACTTTAGGCATTAAAAGCATCAAAAAGTTCATATCATGAGAACCACAATAACCCTTAAACATAAAAGTTTTTTTTTCTGATTGATTTAACAATTAAGCTGTTTTAACACCAAAGCATCTGCTATTGCCGACAAATTTGGCATTTCACTTAGCCAGCGTTGTCGAATTTAAGACATTGGAGGTCTTTGAGTTATGATTCTCATGATTGTCTTTTACGCATGTTATGTTTCAATGCATAGTCTTTTTTTCTTATTAGGTGTTATATATTCCATATTATACCCTTTTTCTCGTTTGGGACGATTTTAAATAAAGAATCAATCCATTTGACAAGAAACTTACTGTCATTGGTTATAATTTGTAGACTGTGCATTGAAGCGCTGAGTTTGACCTTTAATTTTCATTTCCTACACGTTTAAAAATGAAACCAGTCAAAGCAGAATGGTTCAATATGCGGATCATCTTTTAAAATGCCAAAAAATAAACGTTATTTGACAGACCGCATGTTAACTTCCGGTTTCACGAGGGATATACTTTATGGTTAAAATGCTGTAGTTTAGATTTTTAGATTTAAATTTTTGCTATGATTTGGTGTTTTTGGTTGTCCACGGACAAGTCAACAGTGAAAATTTACTTGTCCGTTACAGCAAATGTACGACTTGGACAACGTGGACAATGGATTTCGCCATCCCTGTTGAAATATTGAATGAGAAAGTTTTGTAAAAGATAAGCAATGAACATCTAAAGCAAAAAAGATTTATAATTTGCAGATTATAAACATAGAATTGCCACTAGTGATTCCAGCCGGCCTGGGTATTCTAGCTGCAGTTCTAGTACCGCTGGTCACCCTGTGTTACTGCTGCTGCTATTGTTGTGGCCACTGTGGGGAGAAACTCAGTATGAGGACAATCCGGGGCCAATCTAGGACTGCCAAGGTGCTCAATGGTGTGGTGATTGTTGCAGCTGTTGCAATGCTGTGGTAAGGGAGTTTCAGATACATTTAAAGCATTCACTGAGGGCTTTGTATAAGATGGGATGACATATCCTGCCCTGTCCCCAGTTACTGAAATATTTCAATGTTCAACTTCTACTGTTTGCTACATACCAAAGTAGTAAAAAATGGTACTGGTCAGGTAAAGCCCCCTTGCTTGGTGTTTACCATATAAGGATAGTGCCATGACTGGTTGGTCAGGTGTCAGGATAATGGATGTGAATGGATGTAGTATCATGCCTTATGTCTTGCTGCAGTGTGGGAGCACTACCGGTATATCTGTCTTAAGTAGACATAGTCTCCAAATGACTCAAATACTGTGGGTGGGACATTAAAACTAACAAACAAAAACAAATCGGCAAATTTCTTCAATGTCACAAAAGGTTGCTTGATTTTGTATTTTGGGAGAGCAGGATGAAGGTCTAGGTGAATACACCCCATGTCGCAAAGTGAAATGTGCTAAATAGGAATCACTCTATGTCACATTTTACAAAAAGCCAATATCTGATATTTTCATTTTGTTGAATCCAGACACTGTAGTGGGGGTATAAATCAATTATCTTCAGAAAAAGCCCAAGGTTTTGATAAAAAAATAACGCCGAAATTGATAGCAATATTGGTAGTTTGTGGTGTTTTTTTTCATATCCCCACTTCACAGACGTCAAGGCTGTGTAGGAATAATGCTTGTTGCATCCCGTCCTGTGTTATGGCCCGTCCTACACCCTCGGTCACTGTTCATGAAACAATGTGGGATGTAGGGGTATTAATCACCTTTTGTGTCAGTGATAGATCTAGTTTTTGTTGATATTTCTTTTAACAGGACTCTCTCTCTCTGTTTTGGGAGAGCAGTACCTGTACCTTTAAGAGGGGGAATTTTTCACACCGTTTTCTCATGTAGGGGGAATTTTAGGCAATTTTTGTTGCTACCAAGATTGCTAAAATTATTCTGATCTGTCTAAAAACATGTCTGCCAGGGGCGGGACTAATTTGCCTATATGATAATAGTGAAAACTTCAAACGACATCTCCTCTGAACCGCTGAACAGAATTGATAAAACTTAGTAGGGATGATCCTTGGGTGAACCTTCACAAAAGTTGCTAAAATAAACTTGATCCATGTAGAACTCTGGTTGCCATGGCAAAGGAAAAAAAAATATGAAAAATTTAAAAGTCATCTCCTGCAAAACTACTGGCTAGATTTCAAAATGACTGAGTACAGATGTTCCTTGGGTAACCCTCTACCAAGATTGCTAAAATGATTCTGATCTGTCTAAAAACATGTCTGCCAGGGGCGAGGCTAATTTGCCTTAAATGTATATAGTGAAAACTTCAAACAACATCTCCTCTGAAACCGCTGGACAGAATTTGATTAAACTTAGTAGGGATGATCCTTGGGTGAACCTTCACATAATTTGCTAAAATGAATTTGATCCATGTAGAACTCTGGTTGCCATGGCAACTGAAAGAAAAAAATTATGAAAAATTTAAAAATCATCTCCTTCAAAACTATTGGCCAGATTTCAAAATGTTTTAGTGCAGCTCTTCCTTAGGTAACCCTCTACCAAGATTGCTTAAAGTATTCTGATCCATAAAAAAAAAAATGTCCGCCAGGGTTTTATTGAGCGCTTCAAAACAAGGCATGGTATCAGCAGCAAAGTACTGTTGGGAGAAGCGTGGACATTAATTGTGATGATACAGACCTGTAGGTTTCATCATAGTTTGTCAAGCCATTTACTTCTTATGACATTTATAATGTTGATGAGACTGGGATCTTTTTTTCGAATGACTCCTTGCATAACTTTAGACATTTGGGGAAACAAGTGTTTTGGTGGAAAGCAAAGCTAAGAACGTATCACAGCCCTTGTCAGATCAAACATGGACGGCTCTGATAAATTGCAGTTATTAATTATAGGAAAATTTCAAAATCAAAGATGTTTTAAGAATGTTAAGAGCCTTCTGGTTGATTATAGAGCAAACAAGTGAGCTTGGATGAACAGCCAAATCTTTTTGGACTGGGTGAAGAAATTTGATAGGAGAATGATGCGTGAAACCAACCAGTTGTTCTTTTTATTGACATTTGCCCCGCCCATCCAAAAATTGACAGTCTCAAATGTGTAAAACTTATGTTCTTTCGACCACATACAACTTCAAAGTTACAGCCATGTGTTCAAGGAATAATTTACTCACTGATCACATGTATCAGATGTATAGATAAAGGGCAAAAAATGCAGATTACTGTTCTCCAGACTATCCAGTGGCTCCATTCAGCTTGGAATTCAGTGACAAAAACTTGCATACAGAAATGTTTTTGCAAAGCTGGGTTTGTTATCTAGAAAATGACAGAGGTAGACAATGAAATGATACGGAGGCTGAAGACGATTTTCCATTATTCGCATTGCACAACCATGACGATGACCTGACTTTGTGCGAGTTGTGTGAAAAAATGGAACAAACTGGCAGAAGTTGAAAATATAGACGCCGGAATCAATCTGAATACCTTTATTTCTGCCGGTGATGATGTGATTTCTGTTGAACAAAAGTTTGAGTCAGGCATTATTCAAGAAATAAAACAAAAACATTCGCTTGAGTCTGAACCAGAGTTGGACAGCAATGATGATTCACCACCTTGTGAACCGACCACAGTTTTTTACATTCCTTGATCAATGCAAAAATTTTGTTATTAGCCCAAGTCAGAACACAGACATTTGTAATAAAATGTTCCATCATATCAGTTACTTTGAAGAGTTTGGTAGGGACATTAGTATTCAGAAAAAACAAAGGAAAATGACAGATTATTTTAACATAGGTAAAAACATTCATTACCATTTTATACCATTCCCGGTTTTGGTTTGCAGTGTGCACACATATACATGTATTTTGTATGACTTGATATCAGGTGTTAATACATGTATACAAATGTAAATGAACTGTTGTAATATGATTCATCAAAAGAATTGAGAAATTACTATTAAAAGGAGAAAGGCACATCTCAATTTATTTCTCTCTCTTTTATAAGCCTGTCAATGATATCCATACAGAGTATTTATGATTTGCATAGAGACCGTGATTTCAGATAGCAATAGTACTCTGACTCTTTCTTCCTATTGAGCAAGATTGGTTATAATGATATTCGGATGAATGATATTAAAAACAAGGTCCGGTGAATATTGTTATGAGCTGAGTTTACTGTATGTATGTATATATATATGGAGCAAATGTTTTTGTCTGATTTAAGCTTTGGTTGAAAACTTAAGCTTAAAGTCATGAATATTCATGAAAAAATTTACAACTTGATGCAGTTACGTTTTTAGGTTTTTATTTTTTACTACCTGTGGCTCTCATATTTGACTTGGCAAGAACTCTGGCAGTACGAACCCCTCCAACTTTTATTCCTCTTGAGATCCGTGTATGACCTCCTGCCAATGCCTACCAACCTCGAGAGATGGAAGCTAAATGAAGACCCTACCTGTCCACTCTGTGGCAACAAAGCCGATGCTATCACACACTGACAGCATGTCCAACAGCTCTCTCTCAAGGATGCTACAGATGGTGGCATGACCAAGTTCTGACACTGTTAGCAGATATCCTGGAGAAGGAGAGAAGAAAGGAGCGTCAATCCAAGTCAGGCCCGAAGTACATCAACTTTGTCAAGGAAGGGTAACCAGACCACAGGCGCACTTCATGAATCTAGACACTGGGAAATAAAAATCGATCTTCGGCAGAAGTTAGTTTTCCCAGACGTGGTCCAGACAAGTCTCCACCCAGATGTCGTCATCTGGTCAGCTGCCCCAAAGAAGATGATACTCCTGGAACTCACAGTGCCCTGGGAAGGTCGCACAGAAGAAGCCTACGAGAGAAAGAAGGCAAAACACCCAGACCTGGCAGACCAGTGCAGGGCTAGAGGGTATACCACCTGGATCTTCCCTGTAGAAGTCTGATGTCGAGTCCAGTTGGCTCTGGCTTCATCGTAACAACACTTCATCAAGTATCACAAGCTCGTATAAATTCAATGGTTTTTTCTTTGATAAAAAAATATATGTATATTTTAGGAAAATATGATTAATTTTGGAAAATATGTCAAGTTTTGGCAAGGGAAACAGCCTGAATTATGTAGTAAATTCATTCCCCCCCCCTACTGGTTCACCAGAGGAGACCATAGGTTTGACCTACGTCTGTCTGTCCATCATTCCATCCGTCTGCAAAAACTGGATCCTCTGATAATTAAAAAATTACTTGGAATATTTTCATGAAACTTGAAACATGAATAGATGGCAATATGGAGATTATGCACATCATTTTAATGTGCCCTTATGTTGCAAAATGTGGTTGCTATGGCTACAAATAGACTTGAAATATTGCAAAAAAGGTGATAATACCTTTGTAGCCCTGTAAATATCCATTTTGAATTTGCAACATGTAAGACTGAAAAGACCAGCTCATATGTCATGTTCCTTAACTCTGACCTTTAAATATTATAACAAAGTTATCCCCCTTTTTCACCTCAAAAATGTCCAAAAATCTACATTTCCTTGATATTTCTGGAACCTGTATATGCATATGATATATGACTTTATACAAACTTTATTGTTAGTTTACACAATATGTTCCATAACACTTTCCCTTATATTGACAAATTTGAACCTCCTTTTTACTTAGAAAATATAGCAAATTGTTTATTCTCTTGAATGTTTTTCTTCCTTTTGCTTTTGAATACATAACCTGTACAACTTAGTCAAGTCTTACAGATCACACAGCAATGCGCATTTATAAGTCTGTTCTTTGTTTTGAAAAATGTATGCTCCTTTTTTGCACAATTGTTTATATACGCCGCAGGAGGTGGTAATATATTGGCATCATCTTCTCAATCTGTCCATCCTTCCGTACGTATGTCCATTTCTTGTGAACGCAACTCCTACGTTTCTGACTGAATCTTTCCAAAACTTGGTCAGTGTCATTACAATAATGGGTAGATGTGCATGTAGATTTTCAGGTTCATTGTTTTTGCGAGAGTTATGTCCCTTGAAACTTAGTCTCTGTAGCTTATTGATATTGCAGCCTTGTGAACACAACTCTTCCTAAGTTTCTGAATGGATCTTTATGAAACTTGGTCAATGTTATAACTGTAATGAATAGATGTGCATAAAGCAGGGTTTGTTTTTTTAAACTTGGTCTCTATAGCATATTTACTTTAGAACACAACTTCTAAGTTTCTGAAATGATCTTGATCAATGTCATAACTAAACAGGTAGAAGTGCATAAAGCAGGGATCATCCGGTTCAGTGATTTTTGCAAGAGTAATGCTCAGGAGGAAAACGGGATACATATTGATACTGCCATTTCACCTACTTTCATATCAGAAGCCTCTATAATCTTGATCTTTATATTTTGTGGCAGCATTGGCACTCTTGTTCCTTGTTGAAAAGGAAGCTTCATGCAGTTGGTTGAGCAGCCTACCCATGAACTTGGACCTGTCTGATATTGCCTTCACTAACTACCTAGCAAACATGCCTGTGTACATTTCTGACCAATACCTGATCTCTGTCCTCATGAAGATGTGTTATATAAAATATACCTTCATCTATCATTAACAACACACTTTTGATTTCATCTAACGTGTTGTCAAATGTCAATATTTTAATTTAGGTTCTATTTAGTGTGACAAAGCCTTTTTCTGTTGGGGACTTTTATTGCTTGGCAATAGTCTTGTTTTATTACTGTGAAAACTTATGAATCTGAATTACAATTTTGTGAGCAAACAGGAGACCCTGATATATGTCTGCTTTGTTGGCCATGACATCAAAATATGTCTTTATGAGTTTATGGTTACGAAAGAGACGTGTTATATAATTTATTTTGACACTGTTTCAGTGCCATGTTTTTGTGCGTCTATATAATTTATTTTGTACACTGTTTCAGTGCCATGTCTGTGTGCGTCTATATAATTTATTTTGTACACTGTTTCAGTGCCATGTCTGTGTGTGTCTATATAATTTATTTTGCACACTGTTTCAGTGCCATGTCTGTGTGTGTCTATATAATTTATTTTGCACACTGTTTCAGTGCCATGTCTGTGTGTGTCTATATAATTTATTTTGCACACTGTTTCAGTGCCATGTCTGTGTGCGTCTATATAATTTATTTTGTACACTGTTTCAGTGCCATGTCTGTGTGCGTCTATATAATTTATTTTTAGTCCCCTACCGGTGTTCACACCGGAGGGGACTATAGGTTTGCCCTCCGTCTGTCCGTCCGTCCGTCCGTCCGTCTGTCTGTCCATGCGTCTGTCCGCTCAAATCCTGCGATAACTTAATAACTAAGCAAGCTAACTTGATGAAACTTGGTTTATGACTAGATGCCAATGTGTAGATTATGCATGTCATTTTTTTTTGTTCTTCGACTAAAATTGTGGTTGCTATGGTAACGGAAATAGTGAAAATATGGAAAAAAGACTAAAATTGTGGTTGCTATGGTAACAGAAATAGTGAAAATATGGCAAAAAATGGGATTGATTACCATATTGAGTCAAGGTGGAGCCGGTAGGGGACTTTATGTGTTGCATACAACACCAGTTACTTGTTGCACACTGTTTCAGTGCCATGTCTGTGTGCGTCTATATAATTTATTTTTGCACACTGTTTCAGTGCCATGTCTGTGTGCGTCTATATAATTTATTTTTGCACACTGTTTCAGTGCCATGTCCGTGTGCGTCTATATAATTTATTTTTGCACACTGTTTCAGTGCCATGTCCGTGTGCGTCTATATGATTTATTTTTGCACACTGGTTCAGTGCCATGTCCGTGTGCGTGCCATGTCCATGTGTGTTTATATGATTTATTTTTGCACACTGGTTCAATGCCATGTCCGTGTGCGTCTATATGATTTATTTTTGCACACTGGTTCAGTGCCATGTCCGTGTGCGTCTATATAATTTATTTTGTACACTGTTTCAGTGCCATGTCCGTGTGCGTCTATATGATTTATTTTTGCACACTGTTTCAGTGCTATGTCTGTGTGCGTCTATATGATTTATTTTTGCACACAGTTTCAGTTCCATGTCTGTGTGCTCTATATAATTTATTTTTGTACACTGTGTCTACACTGTTTCAGTGCCATGCCTGTGTGCGTCTATATAATTTATTTTGTACACTGTTTCAGTGCCATGTCTGTGTGTGCGTCTATATAATTTATTTTGTACACTGTTTCAGTGCCATGTCTGTGTGTGCGTCTATATAATTTATTTTGTACACTGTTTCAGTGCCATGTCTGTGTGCGTCTATATAATTTATTTTGTACACTGTTTCAGTGCCATGTCTGTGTGTGCGTCTATATAATTTATTTTGCACACTGTTTCAGTGCCATGTCTGTGTGCGTCTATATAATTTATTTTGTACACTGTTTCAGTGCCATGTCTGTGTGCGTCTGTATAAATTATTTTGTACACTGTTTCAGTGCCATGTCTGTGTGCGTCTGTATAATTTTTTTTGTACACTGTTTCAGTGCCATGTCTGTGTGCGTCTATATAATTTATTTTGTACACTGTTTCAGTGCCATGTCTGTGTGCATCTATATAATTTATTTTGTACACTGTTTCAGTGCCATGTCTGTGTGGGTCTGTATAATTTATTTTGTACACTGTTTCAGTGCCATGTCTGTGTGCGTCTATATAATTTATTTTGTACACTGTTTCAGTGCCATGTCTGTGTGCATCTATATAATTTATTTTGTACACTGTTTCAGTGCCATGTCTGTGTGCGTCTATATAATTTATTTTGTACACTGTTTCAGTGCCATGTCTGTGTGGGTCTATATAATTTATTTTGTACACTGTTTCAGTGCCATGTCTGTGTGGGTCTGTATAATTTATTTTTGTACACTGTTTCAGTGCCATGTCTGTGTGGGTCTATATGATTTATTTTGTACACTGTTTCAGTGCCATGTCTGTGTGTGCGTCTATATAATTTATTTTGCACACTGTTTCAGTGCCATGTCTGTGTGCGTCTATATAATTTATTTTGTACACTGTTTCAGTGCCATGTCTGTGTGCGTCTATATAATTTATTTTGTACACTGTTTCAGTGCCATGTCTGTGTGTGCGTTTATATAATTTATTTTGCACACTGTTTCAGTGCCATGTCTGTGTGGGTCTATATAATTTATTTTGTACACTGTTTCAGTGCCATGTCTGTGTGCGTCTATATAATTTATTTTGTACACTGTTTCAGTGCCATATCTGTGTGCGTCTATATAATTTATTTTGTACACTGTTTCAGTGCCATGTCTGTGTGCATCTATATAATTTATTTTGTACACTGTTTCAGTGCCATGTCTGTGTGAATATATATAATTTATTTTGGACACTGTTTCAGTGCCATGTCTGTGTGCATCTATATAATTTATTTTGTACACTGTTTCAGTGCCATGTCTGTGTGCGTCTATATAATTTATTTTGTACACTGTTTCAGTGCCATGTCTGTGTGCGTCTATATAATTTATTTTGTACACTGTTTCAGTGCCATGTCTGTGTGGGTCTATATAATTTATTTTGCACACTGTTTCAGTGCCATGTCTGTGTGGGTCTATATAATTTATTTTGTACACTGTTTCAGTGCCATGTCTGTGTGGGTCTATATAATTTATTTTGTACACTGTTTCAGTGCCATGTCTGTGTGCGTCTATATAATTTATTTTGTACACTGTTTCAGTGCCATGTCTGTGTGCGTCTTTATAATTTATTTTGTACACTGTTTCAGTGCCATGTCTGTGTGGGTCTATATAATTTATTTTGTACACTGTTTCAGTGCCATGTCTGTGTGCATCTATATAATTTATTTTGTACACTGTTTCAGTGCCATGTCTGTGTGCGTCTATATAATTTATTTTGTACACTGTTTCAGTGCCATGTCTGTGTGCGTCTATATAATTTATTTTGTACACTGTTTCAGTGCCATGTCTGTGTGCGTCTATATAATTTATTTTGTACACTGTTTCAGTGCCATGTCTGTGTGTGTCTATATAATTTATTTTGCACACTGTTTCAGTGCCATGTCTGTGTGGTCTATATAATTTATTTTGCTTTTGCACACTGTTCAGTGCCATGTCTGTGTGTGTCTATATAATTTATTTTGTACACTGTTTCAGTGCCATGTCTGTGTGCGTCTATATAATTTATTTTTAGTCCCCTACCGGTGTTCACACCGGAGGGGACTATAGGTTTGCCCTCCGTCTGTCCGTCCGTCCGTCTGTCTGTCCATGCGTCTGTCCGCTCAAATCCTGCGATAACTTAATAACTAAGCAAGCTAACTTGATGAAACTTGGTTTATGACTAGATGCCAATGTGTAGATTATGCATGTCATTTTTTTTTGTTCTTCGACTAAAATTGTGGTTGCTATGGTAACGGAAATAGTGAAAATATGGCAAAAAATGGGATCCCGCGATAACTAAGCAAGCCAACTTGATGAAACTTGGTATATGACTAGATGGCAATGTGAAGATTATGCACGTCATTTTATTTTTGTTCTTCGACTAAAATTGTGGTTGCTATGGTAACAGAAATAGTGAAAATATGGCAAAAAATGGGATTGATTACCATATTGAGTCAAGGTGGAGCCGGTAGGGGACTTTATGTGTTGCATACAACACCAGTTACTTGTTGCACACTGTTTCAGTGCCATGTCTGTGTGCGTCTATATAATTTATTTTTGCACACTGTTTCAGTGCCATGTCCTTGTGAGTCTATATAATTTATTTTTGCACACTGTTTCAGTGCCATGTCCGTGTGCGTCTGTATCATTTATTTTTGCACACTGGTTCAGTGCATGTCTGTGTGCGTCTATATGATTTATTTTTGCACACAGTTTCAGTTCCATGTCTGTGTGCGTCTATATAATTTATTTTGTACACTGTTTCCGTGCCATGTCTGTGTGCATCTATATAATTTATTTTTGTACACTGTGTCAGTGCCATGTCTGTGTATGTCTATATAATTTATTTTGTACACTGTTTCAGTGCCATGCCTGTGTGCGTCTATATAATTTATTTTGTACACTGTTTCAGTGCCATGTCTGTGTGTGCGTCTATATAATTTATTTTTCACTGTTTCAGTGCCATGTCTGTGTGTGCGTCTATATAATTTATTTTGTACACTGTTTCAGTGCCATGTCTGTGTGTGCGTCTATATAATTTATTTTGTACACTGTTTCAGTGCCATGTCTGTGTGTGCGTCTATATAATTTATTTTGCACACTGTTTCAGTGCCATGTCTGTGTGCGTCTATATAATTTATTTTGTACACTGTTTCAGTGCCATGTCTGTGTGCGTCTATATAATTTTTTTTGTACACTGTTTCAGTGCCATGTCTGTGTGGGTCTATATAATTTATTTTGTACACTGTTTTAGTGCCATGTCTGTGTGCGTCTATATAATTTATTTTGTACACTGTTTCAGTGCCATGTCTGTGTGCATCTATATAATTTATTTTGTACACTGTTTCAGTGCCATGTCTGTGTGGGTCTATATAATTTATTTTGTACACTGTTTCAGTGCCATGTCTGTGTGGGTCTGTATAATTTATTTTGTACACTGTTTCAGTGCCATGTCTGTGTGCGTCTATATAATTTATTTTGTACACTGTTTCAGTGCCATGTCTGTGTGGGTCTATATAATTTATTTTGTACACTGTTTCAGTGCCATGTCTGTGTGGGTCTGTATAATTTATTTTGTACACTGTTTCAGTGCCATGTCTGTGTGGGTCTATATAATTTATTTTGTACACTGTTTCAGTGCCATGTCTGTGTGTGCGTCTATATAATTTATTTTGCACACTGTTTCAGTGCCATGTCTGTGTGGGTCTATATAATTTATTTTGTACACTGTTTCAGTGCCATGTCTGTGTGCGTCTATATAATTTATTTTGTACATTGTTTCAGTGCCATGTCTGTGTGTGCGTCTATATAATTTATTTTGTACACTGTTTCAGTGCCATGTCTGTGTGGGTCTATATGATTTATTTTGTACACTGTTTCAGTGCCATGTCTGTGTGTGCGTCTATATAATTTATTTTGCACACTGTTTCAGTGCCATGTCGTGTGGTCTATATGATTTATTTTGTACACTGTTTCAGTGCCATGTCTGTGTGCGTCTATATAATTTATTTTGTACACTGTTTCAGTGCCATGTCTGTGTGTGCGTTTATATAATTTATTTTGCACACTGTTTCAGTGCCATGTCTGTGTGGGTCTATATAATTTATTTTGTACACTGTTTCAGTGCCATGTCTGTGTGCGTCTATATAATTTATTTTGTACACTGTTTCAGTGCCATGTCTGTGTGCGTCTATATAATTTATTTTGTACACTGTTTCAGTGCCATGTCTGTGTGCGTCTATATAATTTATTTTGAACACTGTTTCAGTGCCATGTCTGTGTGCATCTATATAATTTATTTTGTACACTGTTTCAGTGCCATGTCTGTGTGCATCTATATAATTTATTTTGTACACTGTTTCAGTGCCATGTCTGTGTGCATCTATATAATTTATTTTGTACACTGTTTCAGTGCCATGTCTGTGTGGGTCTATATAATTTATTTTGTACACTGTTTCAGTGCCATGTCTGTGTGCGTCTATATAATTTATTTTGTACACTGTTTCAGTGCCATGTCTGTGTGTGCGTCTATATAATTTATTTTGCACACTGTTTCAGTGCCATGTCTGTGTGGGTCTATATAATTTATTTTGTACACTGTTTCAGTGCCATGTCTGTGTGCGTCTATATAATTTATTTTGTACACTGTTTCAGTGCCATGTCTGTGTGGGTCTGTATAATTTATTTTGTACACTGTTTCAGTGCCATGTCTGTGTGGGTCTATATAATTTATTTTGTACACTGTTTCAGTGCCATGTCTGTGTGTGCGTCTATATAATTTATTTTGTACACTGTTTCAGTGCCATGTCTGTGTGGGTCTATATAATTTATTTTGTACACTGTTTCAGTGCCATGTCTGTGTGTGGTCTATATAATTTATTTTGTACACTGTTTCAGTGCCATGTCTGTGTGTGTCTATATAATTTATTTTGTACACTGTTTCAGTGCCATGTCTGTGTGCGTCTATATAATTTATTTTGTACACTGTTTCAGTGCCATGTCTGTGTGCGTCTGTATAATTTATTTGTACACTGTTTCAGTGCCATGTCTGTGTGTCTTATTAATTTGTTTTGTCCACTGTTTGTGCCATTTTGTTGTTAATTTTATATTTTTGGTCATGTTCATGCCAATTTTTGTTTGTGCTTTTAATTTATTTTGTACACTGTTTCAGTGCCATGTCTGTGTGGTCTATATAATTTTTTTGTACACTGTTTCAGTGCCATGTCTGTGTGGTCTATATAATTTATTTTGTACACTGTTTCAGTGCCATGTCTGTGTGTGGTCTATATAATTTATTTTGCACTGTTTCAGTGCCATGTCGTGTGCGTCTATATAATTATTTTGTCACTGTTTCAGTCCATGTTGTGTGCTTATATAATTTATTTTGCACATGTTGTGCTGTCTGTTGGTCTTATAATTTATTTTGACATTTTCAGTGCCATGTCGTGTGTGGTCTATATATTTATTTTGTACATTTTCAGTGCCATGTCTGTGTGCGTCTATATAATTTATTTTGCACACTGTTTCAGTGCCATGTCTGTGTGGTCTATATAATTTATTTTGACACTGTTTCAGTGCCATGTCTGTGTGCGTCTATATAATTTATTTTGTACACTGTTTCAGTGCCATGTCTGTGTGGTCTATATATTTATTTTGTCACTGTTTCAGTGCCATGTCTGTGTGTCTATATAATTTATTTTGTACACTGTTTCAGTGCCATGTCTGTGTGCATCTATATAATTTATTTTGTACACTGTTTCAGTGCCATGTCTGTGTGGGTCTATATAATTTATTTTGTACACTGTTTCAGTGCCATGCTGTGTGGTCTATATAATTTATTTTGACACTGTTTCAGTGCCATGTCTGTGTGGTCTATATAATTTATTTTGTACACTGTTTCAGTGCCATGTCTGTGTGCGTCTATATAATTTATTTTGTACACTGTTTCAGTGCCATGTCTGTGTGGGTCTATATAATTTATTTTGTACACTGTTTCAGTGCCATGTCTGTGTGGGTCTATATAATTTATTTTGTACACTGTTTCAGTGCCATGTCTGTGTGGTCTATATAATTAATTTATTTTGTACACTGTTTCAGTGCCATGTCTGTGTGCGTCTATATAATTTATTTTGACACTGTTTCAGTGCCATGTCTGTGTGGTCTATATAATTATTTTGTACACTGTTTCAGTGCCATGTCTGTGTGCGTCTATATAATTATTTTGTACATGTTTCAGTGCCATGTCTTGTGTGCGTCTATATAATTTATTTTGTACACTGTTTCAGTGCCATGTCTGTGTGGTCTATATAATTTATTTTGTACACTGTTTCAGTGCCATGTCTGTGTGGTCTATATATTTATTTTGTACACTGTTTCAGTGCCATGTCTGTGTGCGTCTATATAATTTATTTTGTACACTGTTTCAGTGCATGTCTGTGTGGTTTATATAATTTATTTTGCACACTGTTTCAGTGCCATGTCTGTGTGGGTCTTATAATTATTTTGACACTGTTTCAGTGCCATGTCTGTGTGCTCTATATAATTTATTTTGTACACTGTTTCAGTGCCATGTCTGTGTGCTCATATAATTTATTTTGTACACTGTTTCAGTGCCATGTCTGTGTGGCGTCTTATAATTTATTTTGTACACTGTTTCAGTGCCAGTCTGTGTGCGTCTATATAATTTATTTTGTACACTGTTTCAGTGCCATGTTGTGTGTGGTCTATATAATTTATTTTGACACTGTTTCAGTGCCATGTCTGGTGTGCGTCTATATAATTTATTTTGACACTGTTTCAGTGCCATGTCTGTGTGCGTCTATATAATTTATTTTGTACACTGTTTCAGTGCCATGTCTGTGTGCGTCTATATAATTTATTTTGTACACTGTTTCATGCCATGTCTGTGTGGTTATTTAATTTTGTCCTGTTCGTGCCATGTCTGTGTCGTCTTTATTATTTTGTACTGTTTCTGCCTGTCTGTGTGCGTCTTATAATTTATGTAACTTTTGTCCATGTCTTGTGCATATAATTTTTTGTACATGTTATGCCATGTTTGTGCTATTATTTGTCATGTTTATTTGTCTGTTCATAAATTTGTTGCATATTGTATGTTGTGTGCATAATATTTGTCATTAATGTATGCCTGTTCGCATACTTATTGCACACTTTTGTCATGATAGTCTGTGTGGGTCTATATAATTATTTTGTAACTGTTCAGTGCCATGTCGTGTGGTCTATATTTTTTTTCTTGGGTTGTTGTAAATTGAATTGGCAGTGGTCAATATATGACCGTAGGCATTGTGTCTCAATATTTGAATTTCAGGCCATGTGGCGTCTAAATTTATTTACACTTCGTGCTCTGTGTGTTATTTTTGACACTTCAGTGCCATGTCTTGTGGTTTTAATTATTTGACATGTTTCTGCCGCGTGTCTATTTTTTACATTCATGCCGCGTGTGGTCTATAATTTATTTTTACACGTCATGCCATTCGTGTGGTCAATATTTATTTTGACATGTCATGCCATGCTGTGCTTATATTATTTTACACGTCAGTGATGTGTGGTATATTTTGACATGTTTCAGTGCTCGGTGTCTAATATTTTTACCGTTTCAGTCATTTTGTCTCTATAATTTATTGACTTCAGTCATTTCTTATATAATTATTGACACTGTTCTGCAGTCGTGTTCAAATTTTTACAGTCATGATGTTGTGTGTCTTAATTATTTTGACCGTTTCGTCCAGTGTGCGTTATAATTTTGTCATGTTGCAGTCTGTGTGCGTCTATATAATTTATTTTGCACTGTTCAGGCATCTGGTGTTATTAATTTTTGACCGTTCTGCTGTCTGTGGTCTAAAATATTTTACCGTTTCAGTGCCATGTCTGTGGTCTAATTTTTTTGACACGTTCAGTGCTGCTGGGTTATATATTATTTTGTACCTGTCATGCTTTGTGGTATATTATTGACCGTTCAGTGCCATGTCGTGTGTCTATAATTTTTGTACACTTTTGCCTTCTGTGTGTCTATATAATTTATTGTACACGTTTGTGCATGTGTGTGTCAATATATTGACATGTCATGCAGTGTGTGCTCTATTATTTTTACACTGTTAGTGCAGTCTGTGGTCTTATAATATTTTGACAGTTCGCGTCTTGGTCTAAATTATTTGACACGTTCTAATTTATTTTGTACACTGTTTCAGTGCCATGTCTGTGTGGGTCTATATAATTTATTTTGTACACTGTTTCAGTGCCATGTCTGTGTGCGTCTATATAATTTATTTTGTACACTGTTTCAGTGCCATGTCTGTGTGCGTCTATATAATTTATTTTGTACACTGTTTCAGTGCCATGTCTGTGTGCGTCTATATAATTTATTTTGTACACTGTTTCAGTGCCATGTCTGTGTGCGTCTATATAATTTATTTTGTACACTGTTTCAGTGCCATGTCTGTGTGCGTCTATATAATTTATTTTGTACACTGTTTCAGTGCCATGTCTGTGTGTGCGTCTATATAATTTATTTTGCACACTGTTTCAGTGCCATGTCTGTGTGCGTCTATATAATTTATTTTGTACACTGTTTCAGTGCCATGTCTGTGTGGTCTATATAATTTATTTTGTACACGTTTCAGTGCCATGTCTGTGTGGGTCTATATAATTTATTTTGTACATGTTTCAGTGCCATGTCGTGTGCGTCTATATAATTATTTTGTACACTGTTTCAGTGCATGTCTGTGTGCGTCTATTAATTTATTTTGGACACTGTTTCAGTGCCATGTCTGTGTGTGCGTCTATATAATTTATTTTGTACACTGTTTCAGTGCCATGTCTGTGTGCGTCTATATAATTTATTTTGTACACTGTTTCAGTGCATGTCTGTGTGCGTCTATAATTTATTTTGACACTGTTTCAGTGCCATGTCTGTGTGGTTATATAATTTATTTTGTACACTGTTTCAGTGCCATGTCTGTGTGCGTCTATATAATTTATTTTGTACACTGTTTCAGTGCCATGCTGTGTGGTCTTATAATTTATTTGTACACTTTTTTTTTTTTTTTTTTTTTTTGGGGGGGGGGGGGGGCTATATAATTTATTTTGTACACTGTTTCAGTGCCATGTCTGTGTGGGTCTATATAATTTATTTTGTACACTGTTTCAGTGCCATGTCTGTGTGGGTCTGTATAATTTATTTTGTACACTGTTTCAGTGCCATGTCTGTGTGCGTCTATATAATTTATTTTGACACTGTTTCAGTGCCATGTCTGTGTGCGTCTATATAATTTATTTTGTACACTGTTTCAGTGCCATGTCTGTGTGGCGTCTATATAATTTATTTTGACACTGTTTCAGTGCCATGTCTGTGTGCGTCTATATAATTTATTTTGTACACTGTTTCAGTGCCATGTCTGTGTGCGTCTATATAATTTATTTGTACACTGTTTCAGTGCCATGTCTGTGTGCGTCTATATAATTTATTTTGTACACTGTTTCAGTGCCATGTCTGTGTGCGTCTATATAATTTATTTTGTACACTGTTTCAGTGCCATGTCTGTGTGGTCTATATAATTTATTTTGTACACTGTTTCAGTGCCATGTCTGTGTGGCGTCTATATAATTTATTTTGTACACTGTTTCAGTGCCATGTCTGTGTGCGTCTATATAATTTATTTTGACACTGTTTCAGTGCCATGTCTGTGTGGTCTATATATTTATTTTGTACACTGTTTCAGTGCCATGTCTGTGTGGCGTCTATATAATTTATTTTGTACACTGTTTCAGTGCCATGTCTGTGTGGGTCTATATAATTTATTTTGTACACTGTTTCAGTGCCATGTCTGTGTGCGTCTATATAATTTATTTTGTACACTGTTTCAGTGCCATGTCTGTGTGCGTCTATATAATTTATTTTGTACACTGTTTCAGTGCCATGTCTGTGTGTGCGTCTATATAATATATTTTGTACACTGTTTCAGTGCCATGTCTGTGTGTGCGTCTGTATATTTATTTTTTTTTTTTTTTTTTTTTGTCTGTGTGCGTCTATATAATTTATTTTGTACACTGTTTCAGTGCCATGTCTGTGTGCGTCTATATAATTTATTTTGTACACTGTTTCAGTGCCATGTCTGTGTGTGGTCTATATAATTTATTTTGTACACTGTTTCAGTGCCATGTCTGTGTGGGTCTATATAATTTATTTTGTACACTGTTTCAGTGCCATGTCTGTGTGCGTCTATATAATTTATTTTGTACACTGTTTCAGTGCCATGTCTGTGTGTGCGTATATATAATTTATTTTGTACACTGTTTCAGTGCCATGTCTGTGTGGGTCTATATAATTTATTTTGTACACTGTTTCAGTGCCATGTCTGTGTGCGTCTATATAATTTATTTTGTACACTGTTTCAGTGCCATGTCTGTGTGCGTCTATATAATTTATTTTGTACACTGTTTCAGTGCCATGTCTGTGTGCGTCTATATAATTTATTTTGACACTGTTTCAGTGCCTGCACACTGTTTCAGTGCCATGTCTGTGTGCGTCTATATAATTTATTTTGTACACTGTTTCAGTGCCATGTCTGTGTGCGTCTATATAATTTATTTTGTACACTGTTTCAGTGCCATGTCTGTGTGCGTCTATATAATTTATTTTGTACACTGTTTCAGTGCCATGTCTGTGTGCGTCTATATAATTTATTTTGTACACTGTTTCAGTGCCATGTCTGTGTGCGTCTATATAATTTATTTTGTACACTGTTTCAGTGCCATGTCTGTGTGCGTCTATATAATTTATTTTGTACACTGTTTCAGTGCCATGTCTGTGTGCGTCTATATAATTTATTTTGTACACTGTTTCAGTGCCATGTCTGTGTGCGTCTATATAATTTATTTTGTACACTGTTTCAGTGCCATGTCTGTGTGCGTCTATATAATTTATTTTGTACACTGTTTCAGTGCCATGTCTGTGTGCATCTATATAATTTATTTTGTACACTGTTTCAGTGCCATGTCTGTGTGGGTCTGTATAATTTATTTTGTACACTGTTTCAGTGCCATGTCTGTGTGGGTCTATATAATTTATTTTGTACACTGTTTCAGTGCCATGTCTGTGTGCGTCTATATAATTTATTTTGTACACTGTTTCAGTGCCATGTCTGTGTGTGCGTCTATATAATTTATTTTGTACACTGTTTCAGTGCCATGTCTGTGTGTGCGGCCATATAATTTATTTTGTACACTGTTTCAGTGCCATGTCTGTGTGCGTCTATATAATTTATTTTGTACACTGTTTCAGTGCCATGTCTGTGTGTGCGTCTATATAATTTATTTTGTACACTGTTTCAGTGCCATGTCTGTGTGGGTCTATATAATTTATTTTGGACACTGTTTCAGTGCCATGTCTGTGTGGGTCTATATAATTTATTTTGTACACTGTTTCAGTGCCATGTCTGTGTGCGTCTATATAATTTATTTTGTACACTGTTTCAGTGCCATGTCTGTGTGTGCGTCTATATAATTTATTTTGTACACTGTTTCAGTGCCATGTCTGTGTGTGCGTCTATATAATTTATTTTGTACACTGTTTCAGTGCCATGTCTGTGTGGGTCTATATAATTTATTTTGGACACTGTTTCAGTGCCATGTCTGTGTGTGCGTCTATATAATTTATTTTGCACACTGTTTCAGTGCCATGTCCGTGTGCGTCTATATAATTTATTTTGTACACTGTTTCAGTGCCATGTCTGTGTGCGTCTATATAATTTATTTTGCACACTGTTTCAGTGCCATGTCTGTGTGTGCGTCTATATAATTTATTTTGCACACTGTTTCAGTGCCATGTCTGTGTGTGCGTCTATATAATTTATTTTGTACACTGTTTCAGTGCCATGTCTGTGTGCGTCTATATAATTTATTTTGCACACTGTTTCAGTGCTATGTCTGTGTGCGTCTATATAATTTATTTTGCACACTGTTTCAGTGCCATGTCTGTGTGCGTCTATATAATTTATTTTGACACTGTTTCAGTGCCATGTCTGTGTGGTCTGTATAATTTATTTTGTACACTGTTTCAGTGCCATGCCTGTGTGCGTCTATATAATTTATTTTGTACACTGTTTCAGTGCCATGTCTGTGAGCGTCTATATAATTTATTTTGTACACTGTTTCAGTGCCATGTCTGTGTGGGTCTATATAATTTATTTTGTACACTGTTTCAGTGCCATGTCTGTGTGCGTCTATATAAGTGCTGGAAGAATGCTGACCAGTCCTAGGATGGCTTTAAACTCGTTTTCCTCATCTGTACATGATCTACCCCTTTTCCTCTCAAAGATTGTGCAGGTGAACTAAATTTACTTAATGAATCTCATGTCTGCCATTTGTTTAATTATGTCTCACAAAAATTCAGGCCATCATCAAAAAATGTAAAAAAACAAAAAAAACAAAAAAAAAACGATAAAAAATGCCTACCCACTGATGAAACTGTAAGTAGCATAGTAGTAAACTAAAAATATAACCTCATGTATTACCTATGACATAAATGTATGTATAATTATTGGATAGTTTGGACGCAGGGCGTAAACATGTTTTATTTTCTCTTTTTTTATAACATGAAAGCATAATGTAAGCATACACTTAACAAAACTTCTAAAGTTACCTTGCGATATTTTTGAATATCAAAAAAAAACTTTACCCTCAGAATCGCAAGAGGCAAATAAACATCAAGTTTCACAAGTTTTAATCAAGATTGTATCTTTTTTCATCTCTGCAATTATAAATCCATAACATATTTAAAATAACTATTGCAGAATAAAATATTCAAGTTAAAAAACAATGGAAAGTGACTGCATAAAAAAAAAAAATAAAAAAATATGCAGTTCTCTCTTTTTTGGGGTATATTTTTCTGAAACCTATACATGTATATTTGATATAGACTTTGCAAGAGTCATTTAAACACAAGTTTTATGGCAAAAGAACATTTTCAAACGTCATTGTAACAACAGAACTGATAGTGAATGGATTGGTTTTACAAAGTAGACGATACAACAAAATAAGCGAAATGCGGTTACTCACTTGAGTACAGTATGGCATCATGTATGGTATGATGTGAATTCTATTTCTGGTATATCTTTTGCATGTTTTCGTGCTCTATTTTTACTTTTATTTTTTTTTTTTTTTTTTTTTTTTT
>JAIFHC010000417.1:0-50000 GCA_021229015.1 Solen grandis
TACTTACCCATGGACTAAAAATTTGTTATACGAAAGAATCCTTCAGACACAGCATGTAGCAGCTTCTTCAATGACTGTTTTAAATAATGTTCTTCAAAACCAGGCCACGGTAGGATTATCATTGTAATGGAAAGTAACCTTTTACTTTTTGGAAATTGCAACATGAACTACATTTTGGTGACAACAATTATCGTAGAAAACATACATAATATTGATATTGTGAGTAGATTTGCATATCTATGGATTGTATTTACTACCGGTGGCACTTTCGCAGAGGACATGACACTTTATCTGGGCAGGATATGAAAGCTATTTTAAATTAACAAATATCTTCATATGTTTACGTATGTTTCAGATAAACGAAGATTAGAGTTATTCGATAAACTGGTCACACCTATTATAAGTTATGCTAGTCAAGTATGGGGATTCGCACGAGCAAATACTATTGAGCACTTACTTTTACGTTACTGTAAAAAAAAAATGTTAAGCGAACTTCGAAAAATTAGTTTATATGGTGAACTTGGAAGAGTTTCTTGTATGACTGACATATATTATGATTTTTAATGCCCTGGCATTACTTACCATGATTCCAAACGAAGCCCGCTCTGAGGCTGTGCCTTAGTTCATATTAGCGGGCGAAGCCCTACTGTATCGCGTAGACTTCTATTTGGATCAACATTTCAGAGCACTTTATATATAGTAGACCTAGACCTACATATCTAATTATCTTTCTTTTATTTATTTCATTTTCTTTATTTATTTAGGATCGGACCAGTCCTCAGTTTATTAACTGCTATATAAAGACCGATTTAAAACTGCATGATTGTGCATCTTATAGTTAAATGCTGATAAATAGTTATACTGATTTTAAAGATGACAAATTTATTATTTTATCTTTCCTTTTCTTCTCCTTTCGAAGATGACACGTTTATTTCTCCTGTTTTTGTGATACTCGTGGTCTGCTCTAAATAAGAGGTAAACTAGAAATTTTACCATTTTTAACATAATCTTTACAAATTTCAAAATGACAGGTCAAGGTGGCCAAGTGGTAAGAGCATCTGCCCAAGAATATTTGATCCTTGGTTGCAACATACTAAACAAAGTCGTAAAAATGTACTGGTTTAGGTCTTATGCTTGACGCTCAGAAGAAATACAGGGTAGTTCCAGGATTGGTTGGCCCGGTGTCAGGATAATGTGACTGGGTGTGGCATTATGCCACATGTCTACGGCGTGATACTGCAGTGTGGCCTCAAGTAAACAGTCTTCTAATGACTGAAATACTGTCACCTTTACGTTGTACTACGGACGCCTATTAGGGCCATTGTCTTAGGCGTTTTGTGTTCTGAGTCAGGTATTATACGTTATGAGCTTGGTCTTATGACTTAGTCCTTTGGTCTTAGGCCTTACGCGATAAAAAGGCAAAGTACTTGCAACATGACAAAACGATCGCGGACGAGTCCTCAACTATTCACCAGTTTCAAAGGAATGAATATCAAAAAACGGTTTTTAAGTAGGCGTGAATAAAAAGCGTAAGGCCTAAGACCTAAGGACTAAGTCATAAGACCTAGCTCATAACGTATACTACCTGAGAACACAAAATGCCTAAGACAAAATGGCCCTAATTGGCTTCCGTATTTCACCCAGTGAAAAACAAACATTTTTCACTAGGGAGTGACACCAACTCAAGTCCAACTATTAAATTCATACTTTAATAAGTTTAAATTGCAATGATGATGCCATTGGCGTTAGTATAGGGATTTGGGTTTCCCCGTTGGATATTATAGTGTTCTCTTGAGATAAATTTTTGTGTTATGCTGTATTCATATATACAAAAAGGTTAATCATTTCACTATTTTTTTTCTGACAAATTGTACACCCTGCACTGGGCCAGGGCACTGTCAGATTTGAAATTAATAAACATACAAACAATTCTATGAGGGATTTTTTTTTATTTCTGCTTCTTGTTGTTGTCGTCAGTATTTTTGTTTTAAAAGTGACTGGAGGCAGGACTATGCATGCCTAAATTTAAAGACACCAACAAACGACACAGGATTGTTATTTTACAATTGCTTGTTTTGAATTTAAATATAATTATGATGAAATAAATAATTTGACTTTGTTCCCCCAATATGTAGCGTTATTTATTTGTTTAACTGTTTAAAACATTGTTTTTCTTTTTCGCCTAGCATTCGAAGCAAGTTGCTTGAAATTCATAATGACCCTTAAAATTAATGAGTTTGTTCTTATCTACTTAGAACATACATATAGCAGCTGAATATATCAAGTACTCCTGAATAAGGCGATCATGCTTCGCCCACTCTGAGGCCGTGCCTTAGTTCATATTATGGTCTTATTCATCATGTATTCATTCATTGTATTTTGCAACAAACACTGGTTACCCACACAAAGTCTGACAGTTGTACTGCTTGTTTTATCGGTACAACATGTCATAGTTATGCGTGTACCAGGGAATTCTCCCTACAGTACGGTTCCACACAAGCGCTCCATATTTCATTTACATGAGATCATTTACCAAATAGAGGCTGTGGCATCGCATTTAATATAAATACCCGTGCACTCGTGGTGTCAGGGTCTTCAGCATTTTCTTTCACCGGTTAGGTTCATTTCACGTATTTTTCTCATTTTTTTTTAAAAGGTTAACTTAAAAGTAAAGATCTTATAGTAAACAGTATAGATATCTTTTCTAAGTAATATCGCTGGTAAATTTAAATATTTTTATTTATTTATAGAATATCTTAAGTAAATTATTAACTTAGCGGTCGAGATTTAAATTTATAGGAACGGTGTATTATATTTTTAGGTTAAATGCTTGTATTGAAACTTTGGGGATTTTAAATACTACTATTAGACTTAATATAGATTCATCAGTACTTGCATTCAAGAGTTGTTGACAGGGATATTTATTACTATTGTTGTTGTTGTTGTTAAATGGAATGGTAACATACCTCATAATTGAATATATTAACTTTAAAAGGCTTAATTGTTTTATTTTGTCTTATTGTCGTCCTTAGTCAAATTTGTTAAGTCCTTAGTTAGTCTGAAGTTCACTTCCTCGGAAATTTAACCTCTACCCTGATGTGATACGGAGGCTGCATTAATATCACCTTGTGAACCTGGAGGAGAACCTCTCTATGCATTAAATCCATATTGGACCCGCTGGCTCGAGGTCATAGGAAGCTGGCAAAGAGAATTAACCCTTTCTCGCATATAGACTCATTTTGACGAACTCAATAGGTACCACATAAAGCCTGATCTGCAGAAAACCACACTTAAACCTTACCAAATTTAATTACAAAATCCTCATTTCCAGACCACTGAGGATCAGCGAACAGCATAAAACCTGATCAGCCTGCGAGTTACTCGCAGGCTGATCTGGTTTTATGCTGTTCGCATAGGTCTTTTCATGGTTTCCTCTATGAGGGAAAGGGTTAAGGTATGTGGAAATGCATAGCAATGTTGTTAACTGAGCATCTTTATTGAAACATTTATTCTGTTTCCTAGGACTTTATGGGGCGTAGTTGTCTCTACTAATAATATATATGTAAAAAAGTATTTTACATACAGTGGAGTTTACTACGTTTACTTAATGACGTTTCAGCGGGTTACAGCTGATTTTGATTTTGGTAAAAAAAAATTTTTTTTGAATTTCTGATTTATTTTAAGTAGAATGATAGAAGAAAGTCCAAATTTTATGAAACATGTGTTAAGAATATCATTAAAAGTATATTTGCCAAATTTAGAAGATACAAAAAGTCACATTTAAGTGTTTTTATGTAAATTTGGGCTAAAATTTCAATAAAAAGGCAGTTTTAGTTAAAAAATTAAATTAAAATTAAAGGAAACTTCCTTAATTTTTTTTTATTTAGAAAAATATATATAAAAATTCACAATTTTGGGATACATTTTCGTCCGGGCACAACTGAGACTTAGTGCCCGTTTTGTATTTTCAATGCATATTTGACAGTGTTTTTATCTGTAACTTATGGAATACATTATAAGCTACAAATGGTGATAAAATATTTTAAAAATATCATTTTAATATGCTGTTACAGTATTAGAAACGAAATCTTTGTTATTTTTTAACGCCATGTTTTTTCAACAAATTTTAGCAAATAGTGATGCTCTACCATAAGCTTAATCCCTAAAACAAGCATGGTGACCCCCTGTTTTTATTTCATATATCTTTTAGTTAAAGTCTAAAGTACTTATATGCAAATTTTTAGAAAAATCTGTCCGTTAGAAAAAAAACTGCTGAAACGCCTTTAAAATAATTGCCGTCTATATTGCACTCCATTCTACTGTGCCCCTCCCTTAGCACCCAGATACAGATGCGGATACAAGGGATCCGGGTGCGCTACCCAAGCTCGTTCCGAACAGACCCCCTGGTTCTTTAACGTGCCTAGTGTGTAGCACCCCCTTAACCACTGTCTGGATAAACCAGCGATCGGCTTCTAATTAGACGAAGACCAATGAAAAGTGTCCCAGAAATTTTCCAAGGTTCTTCCGGGATTTGAACCCCGGATTCCTGGATTAGCAATCCAGTCCGTTACCACTGAGCCACCGCCACGCCCGTATACAACATAAATTGCTATATTCAATGTACCTATTAGTAAATAAATCTCCTTTAATGATCCTCTTTCGCAAATTCCAGATTTCACAGAAATAAAGTATTGACAAAATAAACCCACGGCTCGGGGTGTGGACCCTTCTGTCATGAGCCCTATAATTTAGAAGGAAAAAAAAGCAACCAACTAAAGTTAGTTTTCGAGAGAGATGCAGGATGATGCATATTATCAAACAAGAGCTAGTGTTCTCTGGAACACGTGTGTCACATGCTGAAGCCTGACGGAAAAAGTGTGACGGATAGACGGACAGACAGACGGACGGACAGACGACGGAAAAGTAATCCCTATGTGTAATCGCTGCTAACAGCAGGTGAGACAAAAATTAAATTGTATTTGTATTCAAAAAGATGATATAATCTTTCAACAAGAGTGTTCCTTGGAACACATGTGTCACCTGCTGAAGTATGATGGAAAAAGTGTGACAGACAGAAAAAGGTAATAACTAAGAATTACTGATGCTAGATTTATGGACATTGTGCAAGACGTTTCCTCATGTCAAGCTCTGTCCATCAATGAAATTTCATTTTAATAGCATGAGTGGCGTAGGAGTAATTGCAGAATAAAGAAATGGGAAAAACTACATGTATATATTTTTTTTTTTTAAAAATGCCAGTGTTATGGATCTTGTGCATGAAATCCTCGTATCAAGCTCTGTCCATAAATGAAATTTCATTTTAAAAGCATGAATAGAGCAGGAGTTATTCATTAAAACTGAATTAAGTCGAGCAAATACCTAAAACTATTGTCCCACGCCTCTGTAGCTTTCAGTATTGACATTCCTGGACGTGTATGTTTTCTGATGTTATATTCAATCTATTAGAAAATGTATACATATGCCAACATAAAAATATAATTTATGGCACATCATGTCCTAAAAGTGGTGAAAACTGCTATTTAATGTCTGTCCCACAACGTAGCTTATATCTGTATGTGCAAAATGTAAACAAATATCACTTTTCCTATGTCTTTGAACTGTCATTATTTGACTTCATGGAAGATTAATGATGTGTTTACACATCTTGCCAAGTAAGAAAAAGCTGAATTCACTTTGTGGTTTTTGAAATACGTTTGTCCCACGGTTTCTGTTAATTACGTTACCGCTGTTAGATACATACTGTACGGTATGTTAGGGTACAGAAAACAGACAGTTTCTGCCTTGTTTCGTAAGCATATACATGTTCTGAAATAGACATTCTTCAGTTTTCTTTACGGCAAAGTCTAATGGAGTCAAAACTTCATGCTATAGAGTGAAACTCTCAAAAAAAAAAGCATACATTGTGAATTACGTTACCACCTACTCCAAGGGAAAGTACAGTCGAACCCCGTCTTTTAGACAAAAATCCATCCCACCCACTTTTTCATGCAGTGAACGTATAATGTACACTTTTTAAAATATGTTATGATTAAGTAATTTAAATGAAAACGACTATAGATAATCAATTTTATTTCACAACTTTGATCTTCTTATGCATAAATGATTTTGATACATAGATAATCAATGCATATGTCAATAACAAAGATACATACATACATGTACATTTATCAGGTCTCACAAAACCACAAGCGATTACATGTGCCCAATATAAACGCCGTCTTGAAAACAGAAATGGATAATTAATGTTTAATTTACCAATATTCATTTTTTCTGCATATATGCATACATGAACATTCATCATGTCTGACTAAACCACAAGTAACTATATGTATCAACGTTACATCAACGTCGTCTTGAAAAACGATGTAATCGTGGTCTGCTTGTTACACTTGTTTAAATTTTCCTTTACCAGCGTATCCGAAATAGCACAATCATCACCTTTATGACTGAACTGCACAAACACTCAATCAATTAACAATTTATGTAAACTGTAAGCGGCTGTCTCCACCCATTTCAGTAATTAATTGACGTTCGCACCTTTCTATTGTTTGTTTTCAAAATGTCGCCGGTAATTAATGCTCGTCAGTGACTTCGGATAAGGAGGTTCGAATATCATACGAATTGATTGGCACGGGCCAAAAAAACTTTTCGGATGAGGCCAGGTATTCGAATGCCACAAATTTGAATAACCCAGATCTTTTTATATAGAAATAAGAAGGAGAGTGATCGGGAACAACAAAGTATTTCGAATGACGCCGGGTATTGGAATGAGAGGTGGTGGAGTAACCGGGGTTCGGCTGTAGTTCCAAACAAAAATGCCATAGGAGAAGGAATAATTAGAACAATTCTTTTTAAATGAAACATTTTTACCAGCAAATTGATAAAAAGTGTGAATTACATTACTATGAATTACGTTACAAAATTTTGTCTTTAAAGACGGATTAAGAGTCCTAGATAAAATAACGAGGAAAATGTTACCTCTGAACAGGCGATGTAGTTCAAGTTTCTTTTTCTTTTCCATGAATATGAATAATGTATTTCATAAATGTTATAATTCCTTCATGGATGTTTGATGAAAAGCTAACACTTATAGAAGTACACGCTGTTTTACATTTGTATTTGTATTTGTTAACAAAATACTACCCGCTACCAGTGAAAATGGTCAAGTAATTCACCAAACGTTAACGTAATTCACGCTTTGCATATTTCGTTACAGAACTAAATGTTGTAATTCCTACATGGATCTTTGATGAAAAGTGAACATTTAATTCAATATACACTGTTTAAGATGCATTTATAGACACATAATTCACAATCATGTATACGCTACATGTGAAATGGTAGCGTAATTCGCACATTTTATATTTCAAGATAACCAGATAGCGCTAGATACTGCGTGCGCACGCGATAACCACCACGTTCGCATGCAGTATTTAGCTATTGCGTACGCATGCGATAACTATCGCTCTCGCACGCAATAACTATGGCGTGCGCACGCGATATCTATCATGTTCGCAAGCAGTAGTTGTAGCTATCGCATGAGCATGAAATAGTGGATGCGCAGTAGTTATCACGTGCGACCATATTAGGTATGGTGTTCGCACGCAGTAGCTATCGCGTTCGCTCGCAATTTTTATAGCGTGCGCACGCGATATAAAACATATCCTCCATGTCTCTTTTTTTTCACCGTACTTGTACATATGGTTTTAGTGCACTTTTATTTACCGTTTTGGTAGTTAAGATGATTAGATTTCGAAGTTAGCTAATTAAAATCTGTGACAAGACAAATTTAAAGGGATGGGCATATTCGTTTACAAGATAATGAAATTTATATTAAATTGATTCACAGCTGATTGTAAATTACGTTACCATACATACATTTTTTTCTGCCATAAAATGCAATTTTCGGCGTTTGAGTGAAAATTGATTTCCCTTGCTTAAATAGTCTCCATTAAATGTCGTTGTATTTTTGCAGGAGTTCCTCGTGCTTACACTGGGGCATTCATTCAGCTTTGGGACCGACTGGCTGTCGGACGCTTTTTTCTTAAGAGTTTAGAATTCATCCTGTTTTAATATCTTTAAGTTATAGAGCATCGTTAGGTCTTAGCTATGCTTCCTTATTATGAAGATTAGATTGGCTTTTCAGTGCATTGTATTTTATAATGCATGCTTATACAGTGTTTTAACCCTTTCCCTCATATAGACTCATTTTGACGCACTCAATAGGTACCACATAAAGCCTGATCTGCAGAAAGCCACAGTTAAACCTTACCAAATTTAATGATAAAGTCCTCATTTCCAGACCACTGAGGAGCAGCGAACAGGTCTTTTCATGGTTTCCTCTATGAGGGAAAGGGTTAAGTTGATATTGTTCAGGTTCTGTATGGATGAGAATAGTATTGCATGTTGTTATCGCGTGGTTGCCTTTAGAATCGCTAGCAGGTGAGACCTGCTTAGGAAATTTGGTATGCCTGTTGTTAAGCTGCCTTTTAGAATTGCTAGTGAGTGAAACTCGCTTAGGTATACTGATATGCACGGTTTAGAGATTATATGTGATTGTATTGTTGAAATGAAATTATTTTTTTTTGTCAGTCGGTACATCCCACTGCTATACCAAAAAAAAAAAATGTTTTCTGTCAGTGTGTCTATCGAGACGGTGGTTGCAAGGGAAAAATGTTTATGTGATAGTAGCTGATTTTAAAACTTCAATTAGTAGTCTACATACAAATGTAATTTTGTGTGTGTGTGTGTGTGTGTGTGTGTGTGACTTGACGCACAATAGTAAAATAAGTAAGAATATGCTCTCTCTCTCTCTCTCTCTCTCTGTGAGGTATTATCTGATTTTAAGTGACATGCAGCTTTCGTTATTTTTTCGCTACTTCACTTACTATTTTTAGAAGCGAAAGCTTCTAAAGTCAGACAGTGGATTTTCTACTTACAATCACATTACCGCCACTTATCCATACATTCGCGTTGAAAAAAAGTACCACTGGTTGTAGAAGTCAACATTGCAGTTTTGATAAAAGTTAGATCTATTGCAGGATTTTGAAGGCATTGGGTATAATCAAAATTTCTGTGCAAATAAAACTAAAAGAAACAAGTTTATAATTCAGTGTTCATCCGCAGTTTCATTCATTAAACTACCTATAAATAACCTTATTTGCACTACAAATTTAGCTCAAGCGACGTTCAGTATTTCGTTCTTGCAAGGGGTCTTGAGTTCTAATCCAGCTGAGACCTTTTTTTTGTAATACTTATTTTTTATGCTTGGGTTGTATATTTAGATTTTTTAATTCTAGTTTTTATACTTCCATTAATTTTAATTATCTATAGAGAGGTAGATTTTTCTAATATGAGGGTCCTGCGCTTAGACAGGTTCGGTTATAAGTTCAAAACAGTAGAAATGAGAGGGGGACAGTATGTTTAATGTAAGCCGTCAATTGAAACATTTTGCTTTTAATCTTTTCTTGTTACAATCTCAAATGACTGTAGTGTTTCTTGTCGCATCTGTATGTCACAACTCAGAAAGTACTTTAGGGATTGAGTTATGTGTTTTTCTGCGTTTGAATGAAATGAATGAGCAGATAAAGAATTTTCCTTTTCGTGAAATATATACGGGCAGGTGTCGCTGTAAGGCACGTGCTCTCCGTGCGTCTTTCCGGTAGTTAAGTCATTCAGCTTTGGGCAGCCGAAAGTGCAACACCGTTATTTATTTTTTTATATAAATTTGATTTACATGTCTAGAACTTAGATATGGAAATCGTCTTCAGATTTTCAGAGTCATTGAGTTATGTGCAATATGTACTAGGATTCACTATAATTATTCTATATGTGCTGCAAATGTTTTGTAAGATGGGATGTTTGATTGTTTTGAACATGTCGGTTGCCCGAGTGCTTACTACAATTACGAAAAAAGTAATTAAGTGATTTTTTTATTTTTATTTTTATATTACTAGTATATATGGAATGTAGAAGGGAATAAAACATACACTTGATTCACGTGGCTTCCCCTGAGTGGTCAACACACTTGAAAGCGCTTTGACGTTTGGGGTTTTTTTTGTGATTTTTAGCAGATTTTAGATTTTTTTTTCTGAATACCAAGTACCAAAGTGTTCTTAAAGTGAAATTGTTTGGTATAAGCGGTGACATCTTCCGGTAACATATCAAATTCTCAGACCATGGACATCCACGGTGAAAAATGGCGGCGGCCACTCCGTCTCGAGCTGGAACGCTGTTAGAAGGGGGAGGCCTACCAAGCGCCGACGCAGGTCTACGGCTCAGGTCAGTAACAAACAAGACATTCCTGATGCAGTTTCAAAGGAAAAATTTCGAAATTTATCAACAGGTGATAAATTTGTTACACTGTATGACATGATTTCGCACGTGGCACTCGTGTCATCTCAACTGGGCTCCATTCAGCAGTGTGTACACGCAAGCAAACGTTGTATCGACAACACACGACACATCAAACTCCTCGAGTGCAAGAGTATCGACCTTGAGGCCCGGTCTAGGAAGAAAATCTTGTCTCTCGTGGTATCCAGGAAGATTTCAACGAGAAGCCACGGGAGGAATTGAAAAACTTCTTGTATATAAAATATGGGACTCAATTCTGACAATTTCTCCTTTCAACGAGTTCACCGAATGGGTAGACGCTCTGGTAGACGTACTGGCAATAGTAGCCTAAGACCCATTATAGCCTGTTTAACGGAATATGATAATGTGGAACAGATTTTCTATAACGCTCGCAAATTGCGTAATACATCGTACAGCATCAGCAGAGACTTTCCACCAGAGATCACTGCTGCTCGATCGAGAATTTGGCCCGAATACAAACAGGCTTAACAAAACCCAGACGTATCAGCCAAAATTGTGTATCCAGCCAAGCTCATTGTCAATGGCTGGGTGGTCAGGGACGAATTCCCGGACTGGCACGATATCACGCGAAGTCATCGTAACGGGCCAGCGTCTTATTCGAATGAGGAATCCAGCTCGAATGTCTCACCTCAGGTATTGCGTAATAACACTCGTACAGTAGGGCACATACGATACCAACGTTGAAATGGAAGCCAAATCTGACACCAATTCAGTTATTTCGAACATTGAATGCTCCCGTGGCAGTACGAACGAGCCCTCCGGAAATCCACATGGAACAGGCACAGAGGCTAATCATCCGGGTAACACCACCGACACCCTGCATACCTCGTCCACTGGCAACACCCCAGCATCCGTTCCTGAAGCATAGGACATTGGAAGGGAAGATCACATGAACAATAAAGACAGTAACAGTGAAAACAGTGTAAACTCTTCCAGAAATAGCAGTAAGTGGCAAGATAAATTGAGTAAAAAAAACGTATGAGACTTATAATTTGAACAAAAAAAAAAAACCAGAAAGAAATCCAAACAGTCAATACCCATACAGACTCGAAACTCATCTTCGCAGACTAGAAACTTTTTTCAAGACTCGAAACTCACTTTTTGCAACTAGAAACTCACCTTTTCTAACTCGAACTCACTACCCACTAAAAATTATATCGCAGAAATCTAACACCATTGTTTTTACGGAGCGCCGTGTTACCCCACCTATTGGCATTATGTACGGGGATTCATATATTAGACAAGCAGATCACGTGACCCATCTTGGTGTAAGACATGATTCCAACATGAAACTTACTGAACGTATTAACGAAAGATTACAAAAGGCCAAAAATGGATTTTTGCCATGGCATCTCAAGGTGTTCATCCTGATGGCGTAAATCCACTCATATCCATTGATTTATATAAAAAGGTAATAAAACCAATCGCACTATATGGGAGTGAACTCTGGTGTAACATGTAACCCTCCAGCTTGCGCACAATAAACCGATTTCAACATTTCATTGTTAAGAAAACACAAGGACTCTCTACCGCTACTAGATCTGATATGTGCGAAACTATGGTCGGTCTCCACAAATTAAATTGTGATATTGTCACAAAGAAACTGTTGTTTTTGCATAAGATATTGTCATTAGACACCAATAGTGTATGTCTTAATATTTTCCTGCGAAGGTATTATCAATTTCTATTATATGTTAGCACTGTTACTTATGGTTTCATTCCTGAAATATGCTCATTGTTGTACAGATACGGTCTGCAAACATTTGTATCTGATGTAACGTATCAAACTGCTTGTTTACCTTCTAAATGTGTTTGGGAAAAACTTGTTAAAAGACGTGTGTATTCTGCTGACGAACATAACTGGAACAATAGAATAGCTCATGATGGTGTTTTGTGCATTTCAGAGTCCTTTGTCCCAATGTGAAACCCTGTATTATATACAATGTATGTAGATTCCGAAATACTTGGAAGATTATGAACACTATATTACGTGCTTTGTGTGAGCAGTATCAGCTACATGACTCTGAAATCGCCTGTGAACTGTGTTCTTACACGTACAGACATAAACTCGGTCACCTGCTTAATGAATGTGTCGCAACATGGCATGTACTTCTTCTACTACTACTACTTTTACTATTACTACTACTACTACCAATACTACTACTTCTGCTACTATTACTACTACTACTACTACTACTTCTTCTGCTACTACTACTACTACTACAATTACTACTACTTCTGCCACTACTACTGCTACTACTACTTCTGCTGCTACTACTGCTACTTCTGCTACTACTACTACAACTACTTCTACTTCTGCTACTACTACTACTAAGAATCATGAATTCCGCCGTTAAATGCATATTTGGAGAGGATCACACAGTTTTCATCCATAAATAATGAGATTTTTTTTATTCATAGGAATTTCTTTTTAAACCAATATATAGTACTACGCCGCCATTTCGCTAGCAGCCTTTCAGTTGTATTACGGTGGAAAATATTTCGAAAAAGTGTTATTTAACCGTTATTCAACACCGAAATGCGGACATTTTCTCATATTCTTCACCAGTATATGATAATAAACAAGTTATATCAAGTTAAAAGGCTACCAGAACTTTAGTATTCAACCATCCCTTCTGTTGCTTTACAAACATAAAATTATTCAGAAAAATCATTAAAAATAATTTCAATATGAACAGTAAAATCAGTTTTTTTTTACTAAAATAATATGCGAGAAAATACATAAAACTATCACTTTCTTTAGTATCATACATGAAAAGAAATAATTTTTGTATACTTATACCACATTTACACAAGAAACACGAATTGATGATAAAAGAACGCTACACTTTTAGGTATCCAAGTTCGCGCCGCAAAGCCGCCAGACCACTAAGTTCACGCCGCCTGCCCGCTAGGCTGCTGTGTTCACGCCTCAAGGCCGCTAGGCCGCCAGGCTTCTGTATTCACGCCGCCAGACCGCTACGCCGCTTACTTCACGAACATCATTAAGAGAGTGAAGTACTTTATCAAAAAGCTTCACTTTTATATCCTCCATTACCTACAAACAACCCCGAGTGTTCCGAATAAAATGTGTACAGTCAGGATTAGAATGGGAACACGAATTTGGGGTAGATGGAATTTATCTTGTAAACTATATCATGTTTAAAGTAAAAAATAAACATTTCCAATGTTTAAAACATTCATATCGTGTAGTGAGCGATATGACAGATGATAATATATCAGTGAATGAGAATTGTCTCACTTAACATCATTAATTTGTCTACATATATTTCGTCTAAATATTTTCGGCTATTCCGTATATTTTACATAACACGGATTTACACAGCAAGATGGTGGACAGTTGACAACATCAATTGATGTGTCAACTACAAAAGGATTTTTTGACATTATAATGGTAATATTACAAACTTTAATGTGATCAGTTAATTTGTTTTTGTGTTTTTTTTTTTTTTTCTATATATGAGTTATTAAGTCAACAGGCGCGTGATACTTAATTTAGTGTTTGCTACATGGACCTCGATGGGAAGCCATAAGACATCGCATATCTGTTGAAAGTAAAATGTTAAAAATCAGTCAAATGAATGTTGAAGGTGAAAGCTTGTTTATAGGACTAGCGCAGTGATATGATTTAATAAATGGACCACTCCTAGAGGCCGAGTGGTTAGAGCCTACGCTCCGCTATATATATATCGACCAACAAATTTTAGAGGAGTTACTTTACCCAAACATAGGAAGATTCGAAAACTTGGCGGGGAAATAATTTCATTTACATATAACATAATGCCTTATATGAACACGCGTGAAAGACAATACTATCTTATAAAATAATCGACAACATCCATGATATCATGAAAATGTATACTGCCTTTGGTGTTAAAAACATATAATGCACATGCACAGCAATCAATTTAGGAAGCATTTTGTTCGTAACAAATATTTAGTAATAATTTTAAGTAAACACTTGATTATCACATTTATAATACCTTTTGAAGTGTTATCTTTTCTTCAGCAAACAGAGTTGTATGATTAGCAAGTTGACTGTATGTTAAATAAATCTAGAACTTTTGATACGCAATGCTGACTTATAGCATGTATTTCTAATTCCATTTCAGATGGCCATTAGACATTTCTTTTATGATAAATTTCAAAGAAGTATCTTGAGATTTACAGTCCTTTCATGTTATATATATATACTCTTTATTTCCTCATTTCTGAGATTATACATTTATAAATAATATGATGAACAAATGAACACAAATAAACAACGTAATTACAAAACAACAATTATGACATAATGGAAGAAGTGAAGAAAGAGAGTGTGAGAGAGAGAGATTTTAGAATAGTGGAGAGACAAAAGTTAACTGTAGCTTAAGCAGATAAAGTAAATATAGTATATGTACATATTCATGAAAAAGGAGCAATGTAGACTGTAATACATGTAGATGCGGAAAAAGCAACATATATACACACAAAGCCTTTTGTGTTTAGACCTTAGTTACAAAGTAATTACAAGTGTATACATCCCATACAACAAAGATAATAGGTATTCGTTCAATTTCTTTAGAGCTAAGGCAGTTTTAAAGCATTTCTTTAATACCACAAATGCATTTTGAGACAAAATCAATTGCTATTCTTAGGAATTTCTTGTGAGCCTGTTTGTTCGTAATTGCTCTAATGCGCTTCCCAATTAAGATTTGTAGCTTCGTTTCGCTGTTTCATTGAGAATATTCATTTATGATTAAAGTTCCGAATATTTTTTCAATACTTTCATAAAATGAGTTTCTTTCGTGACACATTTTAAAACAATCTAGTATTAAATGATGTATGGTATCATAATACAGCATGCCGCATTCATGACATAAAATTGGATCTGTGTTAGCAACCCTTTTCTTAGTCCACAGTTTGCTAACAATTACCGCATTGTGCAAACTGAGTCGGTCAGTGGCACATTCCCAGATCAGCGCTGGGCGGATAGAGGTGTGTAGATTTCGAAAGCGCTCGAAATCGGTATCCGATCGCATGCGTAGTTGCCATGACTGGTGTTCAAAATCTTTGATTTTATTTTTGCTTATTCGTTTCCATGATTGATATGGGATAAAATATCCAGAGTTTATGTAATTTATGAGATGAGTAGTCAAATTGTATTTTTCTAAGACTTTAACCACATCTGGAATGAACCCATTTTGTTTTTCTTGTGATCTACAGACGAACATTGAAAGACGTGCATTAAAAATACTTTTACTTAGAACACTGCATGGCATGTTACATATTCTGCCCATAAAGAGTAGTTTACGCAAATCAATTTGAGACGGCACAGAGTTCCAGCCTAACATACTTAGACAGATATCAGTGCGTGTACAGACTGGGAAGCCTTGCACACGTTTGGCAGCGAGTCTACCGAATCGCGCAAGCATGTTTAACCTAGAAACACTTTCACTGTTCCATAGCTCAGCCCCAGAGAGAAGTCTGGGTGTGCACACTTTGGAAACTAGGGATGCAGAGTGTGGCGGATTAACATATAATGCCAGAATAATGACGATTTCGCAGCCTTACATGCATTTTCTATCTTATCTCTATCTGTGAGTTGGTTATTAAGTGTGATTCCAACATGTTTAACAGAATTCGTTTGAGATATTATATCTGGCCCCATGTTAAAGGGATGATATTTTTTGGATTTTGACCGATCCCCAAACACTATAACATGACTTTTAGAGGCATTTATAACGTACCGGAATCTCTGCGTGTACTGGTATGTAATGTCCAGCATCTTCTGGAGGTTCTGGGGGGAGAGGGCAGAGAGAACTATGTCATCTGCAAGTGTTGTGTTGCCGGTATTGTTACTTAATACTGTTGTACCAAGGCCACTTTTCTCAAGGTCATTTAAAAGGTCATCAAGGAAGAGATTATAGATCCAAGTGGATAACACACCCCCTTGCTTTATACCTTGGTTAACTGGAAAGAAACGGGATTTTATGCCATTTGCTGCTGTACAACTAGACATGTTGGAATGTGCATTTACAAGTAAGGTCCACATTTTGCCCTTAATACCCATTTTGAAGAGCTTATAAAATACTCCTGAGAGTCAGACCGTATCAAATGCCTGTTTGGTGTCAAAGGTTGATACATACACTTTACTTCGTAATTCTGTGTTGTGGTATATAGACTCTTGTAGATTAAATGATGCGGTAATGGCCCCCATGTGTTTCTGGTAGGCATTTTGCTGCTTATTAGGAAATGCTATATTTTGTATTGAAGTCCATTTGGTTAGAGTTTCATGGAGAATTTTCTCTAGCAGCTTATATATAACGGGAAAGAGAGTAATAGGCCTATAATTTTTCGGATCTGTTCGACTTCTCCCATTTTCCTTATATACTGGGATTATCATGCCCACCTTACACATTTTGGGAAAATCTCCATTTTTAATGATTAAATCAAATAATTCAGCCAAGCCCGAACATAATGGGGTGCCGCCAAGCTTTATATGCTCATTGTGTATGTTATCATACGAGGCCGCTTTTCCATTTTTAAGAGTGTTAACCCTTTCCCTCATATAGACTCATTTTGACGCACTCAATAGGTACCACATAAAGCCTGATCTGCAGAAAACCACAGTTAAACCTTACCAAATTTAATTACAAAATCCTCATTTCCAGACCACTGAGGAGCAGCGAACAGCATAAAACCTGATCAGCCTGCGAGTTACTCTCAGGCTGATCTGGTTTTATGCTGTTCGCTTAGGTCTTTTCATGGTGTCCTCTATGAGGGAAAGGGTTAATATACTTGCGTAAGGTATCATTTGTAAAATTTGCTTGTATATCTGGAACGCTAGGAATGCATTCGTTTCGTTCTTTGAAATCTGAGACCTCAGAGTCGATATATTTTTTAAAATCTGAGTCAAAATGCTGTGCATTAAGAGGTGAATATGAAACCTGATAGTAAGCGGTGAAAACTTCTGAGATCAAATTGGGGTCGCGAGAGAGGCCGTTTTCAGTTTCCAGTTGCGTGCATGTTGCGCGCGCGTAACCTCTACGCAATTTAACAAGTCCCCAGAATTGTCTATTATCACATTCCGCTGTCCTATTTAGTTCCGAGACAAAATTCAGTTCAACTTTCTCAATTGACTGTTTTTATGCTCACCGAAGGTGACGCATATAGTCGCCGCTTCGTCCGTCCGTCCGTTCGTCCGTCCGTCCGTCCGTTCGTCCGTCACACTTTCCTTGTCCGGACTATTTCTCAGGAACTAACGGCTTGAATTCAACGAAACGTTATGGGAAGCTTTATTACCAAGAGGAGATGCGCATATCGTCAGCATGACCCGATTCCTAAATTTTTCACAGAGTAATGGCCCATTGACTTTTCGGCCTATAGTACATATTGCATGATTCTTGTCCGGGCTATTTCTCAGGAACTAATGGCTTGAATTCAACGAAACTTTATGGAAAGCTTTATTACCAAGAGGAGATGCGCATATCGCCAGCATGACCCGATTCCTAAATTTTTCACAGAGTTAAGGCCCCTTGACTTTTTGGCCTATAGTACATATTGCATGATTCTTGTCCGGGCTATTTCTCAGGAACTAATGGCTTGAATTCAACGAAACTTTATGGGAAGCTTTATCACCAAGAGTAGATATGCATATCGTCGGCGTGACCTGGTTCCTCAATTTTTCACAGAGTTATGGCCCATTGACTTTTTGGCCTATAGTACATATTGCATGATTCTTGTCCGGACTATTTCTCAGGAACTAATGGCTTGAATTCAACAAAACTTTATGGGAAGCTTTATTACCAAGAGGAGATGCGCATATCGTCAGCATGACCCGATTCCTAAATTTTTCAAAGAGTTAAGGCCCATTGACTTTTTGGCCTATAGTACATATTGCATGATTCTTGTCTGGGCTATTTCTCAGGAACTAATGGCTTGAATTCAACAAAACTTTATGGGAAGCTTTATCACCAAGAGTAGATACGCATATCGTCGGCGTGACCTGGTTCCTTAATTTTTCACAGAGTTATGGCCCCTTGACTTTTTGGCCTATAGTTCATGTTGCATGATTCTTGTCCGGGCTATTTCTCAGGAACTAATGGCTTGAATTCAATGAAACTTTATGGGAAGCTTTATTACCAAGAGTAGATATGCATATCGTCGACGTGACCTGGTTCCTCAATTTTTAAGAGAGTTATGGCCCCTAATACCATGTTGTTGACTAATATTCATGTCATTTGCCTAATTTAACAGGAAATATCATTTAAACAAAACCCCACAAAATTCAATATGCTAGTAATGTCAATCATAATCATGTCAGCTAATTGTTGTTTAGGCCATTATACACTATTTCAAATATCCAGTCATATGTCAAGAGTGTTGGTTAACCTCTTTGATATGAGCACACATTGAAATGTATGACTTAATTTTTAGTAGTATAAAAACTTTAAAAAAATCAATGAAAGATCTGATGAGTAACACGTATTATCATATTAAATAGTAAACTGTTACTAAGTCTCCAAATTAGAGTTGGTAAAACATCTCATCTGATTAGGAGAATAGATATGATTTAGGAATGGGGATTTCAACATATCCTCCCACCCATTGACCAAGGCCTTATTTGTAACAATGACGCTCTTCGGGGAGCATCTGTCAGTTCTACTGACTTTCTTGTTGAATATTAACAAAATATCGCTTTGACTGTTTGTAATTACGATACGACTCGTGCTGTATCCCGCGCGGGCGACCGTCTGCTATCCAGACCCGACGTGCACTACGCTGATTTACGTGAGCCTCTTTAACTTCACTAGTCCAGTATGGTTTGGCGTGTGTATTATATTTGGCCCTAGGAAGAGAGTTGCTAGCAGCTGTTAATATAGAGTTTATAATATCACTGTACAATGAATTTACATCAGAATTTGATTTATTTTGTAATAAGTTAAACAGCTCTCGCTGATAACTATCTATGTGCTCTTGTGTGACTTTCTTCCAAGCAAATTTTATTTTTCTACATTTGATAGATGTGAACTGTATAGGTACTCTGAGGCTCATTAATATTGGCATGTGATCAGACACAGAAAATAGATCATTATTTAAGATTTCTATTGAATTGATGAGGTAAGAATCATGTTTATATAGGATAATATGGTCTAACATTTTCTCCGTTGTAGAAAATGAGAATGAGGGACCTTTGCAACTAGGTAAATAAACTATTGATGTTAAATCATTTGATTCGAAACTCCCTGTCTCTGAATGATCCTTTTGTTTTTACAGAATAAGGTATATGTTCTGCATTCATATCTCCTAGGAATATTACAGTACCCAAGTCTGAGTATGCACTACACAATGCAAGAAGTGCGTTTAGGTATTCAATGTACATCGCATTTGGGTAGTTGGATGATGGTAAATAAATGCAAAAAGCAAAAATCTTTAAATTATTATTACATGATATTTCAATACCTAAAATACGATGATCACGTATTTCATCTATATTCCTAATAATAAGTTTAACGATGATTTATATAAAATTGAGACCCCGCCCTTGCCGCAGCGTAGGGATCCATATAAGTCGAAAGTAGGGTCGCACATAGTGAAGTGATAGTAATTTTCATTAACCGTATCCATAAAATATCTAGAGTGATCAAATAGTTTATGCTCAGTAATGAAGATTAAATCTACATCCCAATTTTCTAGAAGTTTACATAGACTGGCTGCAGATGACATTATACCTCGTGCATTCCATGTCACCATTGTCAATAAAGACGATGTTTCGGTAGCACAATTTTCATTTTGTTTATTGTAATTGCACATGATTTTTTGTTTTATGTTTATTAATAGCCATAAGCATTTTGGCCGTAGCCGTTCCAGGCATAGTCATTGCTGGTCGTATATTCGTCTTTCTCTCCCCACTGTTTCGAATTCATGTGTTCATAACTGTCTCTCTGGCGAAATTGATTATGTCTGAAATTTGTCCTTGACATCCAACGACGACATGTCATAAAACTTGGCCAAAAATCTATCTCCTCTAGGAAATGACCTTGAAAATGGGGAACTGTTATCTTCCCCGAGAGACCGACTGGAAAACAGAGATACGTCCAGAGGCGTGATTCCGCGGATATCAAGATATTTTCTAAGACCTGCTTCTGAAGATTCCGAATGTACGCCGCCTATGTAGTACGTTCTAGTTCGTCCGCGATAGTGGCCTTTGAAGACAGGTGCATTATTTGTTGGTATTGACTGTTCCGTTTTGTTTCTTCCATTTGAAATAACAGTTTGTATTTTTTGTCCCGAGGAGTCTTTCATTTGTCGTGATTTTTCACTATCGGCTTTTACTTCTGATATAACTGTCTGCGCATGTTTGGCACTATTAGAAGTGATTTTGTTATCCAATACTTAATTTCTTGTAGATTTAGATGTAGAAAGAACTTTAAGGAAACAATACCGCAACGAGTAGCAGTGAATTTATGAAGTAAAATAATATAAATATATTGTTTTCTTCCCGTATTCAAAGGACCTGTTTTAGTTCAAGAATAAATTTCAGAAATCACTCATCTGTGAATCAGAGCTTCGTCTTACCCATAATTTTGTAAACAAAAGCCACCATCTTGAAAAGCAATAGCTATATTGTGTTCATTAGTTTTTCTGTTGGAAATGCCTGATAACAAGATACATATATGAACGCGCTAATATTTTTTCCGCTTCATTTTGTGTATGTAATTCGCAAATTTGTTTTGGAAAAAAAAACACAAAAAAAACAAACAAACAAACAAACAAAAAACCAACGTTATAGCGAACTGGGAATTCGAGGTTGACAAGAATTTACAGAAATTTAACAGAAGATAGGACGCGGTTGAAATTACTGTCTTCAACGAATTCCCCATCATATTGTATTGATACTCGTATTTTTGCTTAGAATAAGGTAAAAAATACATTTTCACGTTATGAGTTAACGTGTTATTTGAGGCAGGAAATTATTTGTCGAAAAAAAAGCAAACAAACATTTTTTTATTAAATGGTAAGATGCAGTTGTCTTTTTATTGCTGCTTTTTCAACGGTTGGTTTCATTGCGACAATATATATATACTTTTACAAACCCTTCCGAACGTTTTCTTGTCTTTGATAATAATGAGGATACACATACATGTAGTTTGGTTACGATGTTTTTTTCCCAGTGTCATATGTTTGACATGTGCGTACATCGTACATACTCAAGCTGTCCTGTCTGTCAGTTATGTAAGTCCTCATAAATCGCACTCTTACGTTTGAATATATACTTTGTAGAAGTCTATTATTCATCGGATACGTACAAAAGAAAACAAAATCAACTCCGATCTGTCATTTAAGAACACATGTCGCTTCTATGATTTTATTCATATTCCGGTATTCATAAGCATTAATGACAAATATTGATTTGTGTATTCATATGAAATAACTACCGTAATTAATAAATGAGTAACACATCTAAAATGTTTATTTTATGCGTCGTATACCACAGCCCTATACATAATCTAACGTACAGAACAAATACTTATTTCGACTTAAGCATAATAGCCCATCGTCACACTGAATGTAATATATACTAGATTTCTTTTGTTTTGAACTAACCATAGGGTTTGTGGTCTGCAAACCCTATCAAACCTGATCAGATTCAATTACTTATCCTGACATACATCAACTGTGAAAAAATGAAGAATATCCGTCCCGAATTGAAAGCTGTAGTGATGAATTCTGTGACGTCAAATGACGTAATATAAAAATAAAAGTCATTGCATTCAAAGGGGAATACGTAGCTTTGTTTTCTGTTATTATTTCATGAAGCTGGCTCTTCAAGAACCTCTTTCAAATGACTATAATTTTTAAAATTGGTGACCCACAAGGGATTGAAGAATCGCTATTCCTCTTTACATGCAAAAAAGTATGCAAGCTTGGTTCCTTTCGTACCAAATATTTATATCTTATATTTTCATTGATTTTATTTTGCTGAATTTAAAGGAGTACAGGGCATTAAAATATATTACAGTAGCATTTTATATATTTAATTTAACAGAAATAAATTTGGAACAATATGTGGAACCAACTGCATAAGCACTGGGAAAAACGGTTTTTGAGAATGTCTTATTTTTTATGTAACTTTTTCATATGATGTCCTGTTTCAGAAAACTACCGCACCGTTAGAAAGGTCTTCAAATTTTCTACATTTCACTTAATTTATATTTCAACCTAGATGTAACGGCTTTTGAGATATAGATAGTAAAATATCAAGATAACGACAAGAAACAACAAAAAGATGTTCATGTCAGTTACTACTTTTCAATCAATAACTTTGTAATTAATGATCCGATCATTATCTGCATATCATTAGAACAGCATTGAATCAAGCTATAAATAATGTTTTCACAATTATTTTCAAAAAATAATATAAGGATTGGGATCAACTGCAGTAGAACGTGAAAGAACGGTTTTAATTATTGCCAAATTTTCATGTAACTTCATTATGTGATGTCCGATTTCAAATATCTAAGTACAGTTCTTTAGATTTCCAACATATCTCTAAGGTCATTGCTCTAATGGGTCTATATAAAATCAAGTGCCCCTAGGACGGAGCCAATTTTGACCCCAGGGCCATGATTTGATCGCAATTGGTAGATTTTCACTAGGCCATGTTACTCACCAAATATCTAAACTCTAGGCCTTGTGGTTTCTGATAAGAAGATTTTTCTAGTTTTTTCCTAAATACGTCTATGTTAAATCAAGTGACCCCTGGGGCATGGCACATTTTGACCCCAGTGGCCATGGTTTGAACAAACTTGATTGAGGTCTACTAGGCCATGTTAGGCACCAAATATCTAATCTCCAGGTCTTGTGGTTTCTGACAAGAAGATTTTTCTAGTTTTTCTTATATATTTCTATGTGAAACCAAGTGACCCCTGGGGCGGGGCCAATTTCGACCCAAGGGTCATGATTTGAACAAACTTGGTAATGGCCAATAAGACAATGCCACACACCAAATTTCTTCAAATTATACCCATAGTGTCTCAATAGGATATTTACCGTTTTTGAGATATTTAAGGCCGAAGAAAAAAACAAAAACAATAATTGATATATAACCTTGACCACTGCAATTTTCCAGAAACGGAAGTGACATTGCTCCGTAGGATATAATAGTGCACCTTCAGTTAAATCTTAATGCAAATCATACAAAAAATAAAGCCTGCTCGGCTTAAAAACCGTTTGATTTTAATACGGAAGTTCTTTTTGCATTATTACATCATATGACATCGGTCCAGAAATAATGGCTATAGACCGCGTACAAACTTTATAAGACGATGTCAAGACAAGCCATAGGCAAGTGAAAATATTGAAATGCAAAATAAAGTATCTGAAGCCTATACTTATTAATTTTCACGATCCCGGGACGTTCGCAACATATAGAAGTTAACACGTAGAAATTATTTTCAACTTATGACGTCATATGACGTCAAATGACGTTCATCTTCTCAGAATGTAAAACAGACATATATTCTATTCAAATACCAAATTTAACTCATCTGGAAGCCATTTAATAAGTAATGAAATTTGACGTTAACGATTTGAATCTTGGATTCGCCATATATCTTTTGCAATTTCTAATTTGGAAAAAGCGGTCCAGAAATAATGGCTATAAACCGAATACAAACATTTTTAGACGACGTCAAGACACGTCATAAGCAAATGAAAAACATTGAAATGCAAAATCTTCTATCTGAAGCATATGCTAATAAATTTTCATGGTACTCGGGCGTTAGAAAGAAATAGAAGTAAACACATAGAAAATCATTTTAATGCAAAATTAACTATGTGAAGCTTATGCTATTTAATGGTGCTCAAACGTTTGCAACATAAAGAGGTTAACGCGTAGAAATTAAGAAATAACTTTTTACCTTATGGCGTCATATGACGTTCATCTTCTCAGAATGTAAAACAGATTTGGAGTCCTATATTCTTTCAAACTAGAAATGTGTCCAGAGGACAAAGATGCCCCCTCCGTCACATTTTCCAAAACAAAGGCCAACACACAGGAGCGCAAGTCATGTCCTGACTAATATATCCATGAAGTTTAAAGTTTGTAGCACAGAGTTACCTATGTCTCAGTTTTGGGATGGATGGAAGAGCAAAGGCAAATCTATATGCCTCACTTTTTGGTAGGGGGGATAAAAATACCCAGGTGCACAAGTTCATGTCCTGAATAATATATCCATCAAGTTTCAAGCCTGTAGTACAAAAGCTTTCAGTGTTACGTGTTTCACTAACATACGTTTCCATATTTAAAAAAACAAAACAAAGGCCCATAAGTCTGACAACTTTAACAAATATCGATAAAAATACCCAGGTGCACAAGTTCATGTTTTGATTAATATATCCATGAAGGTTCAAGTCTGTAGTACAAATACTTTCATATTTATGTGCGTCAGAAGCATTAAATTTCATATTTTCCAAAAACAAAGGCCCAAAACTCTGTCAACTTCAACGGTGGCTGGATGAAAATACCCAGGTGCGCAAGTTCATATCCTGAATAATATATCCATGAAGTATCAAGTCTGTAGTACAAATACTTTCGGAGTTATGCGTGTCACAAAGTTTCGGGATGGACGGACGGACAAACGTACGCACGGACAAAGGCAACTCTATATGCTAACCCCATTCCCATTTTTTAACTCATCTGGAAGCGATTTTATAGGTAATTGAAATTGACGTCTATGGTTCGAATCTTTGATTCGCCATAAAGTCTTTGCTTTTTCGAATTTGGAAAAACGGACACCGGGGTGCACCACAAGAACGTAACATATACATTCTGTGAAGTTTTGATGAAAATCGGTCTAGAAATATTGGCTGTAGACCGCGTAGAAGCTTTTTTAGACGACATCAAGTGTGACGTCAAAACACATCAGAGGCAAATTATGCAGATCAGTGTCGGCTTCCTTGTAAAAATCGGACACCGGGATGCACAACTAAAAGGTAACCTCCACCTTCTGTGAAATTTTCATTAAATTCGGTTCATAAATAATGGCGGTACACCGCGTTCAAACTTTTCGTTATATGACATCTTAGGCATAGAAATCGTAGAAACGGAAAATTCAATATTTGAAGTATATGGTATCAAATTCTCATGGTTCTGGGTCCTTAGCAACATATGGAAATAAACGCATAGAAAAGGATCGAAAAATTAGAAGAACTAGATTTCGTTTGTTCTGAACAAACGATAGGGCTTTCTGCTCTGCAAACCATGTCAAACCTGATCAGATTCATTTACTTATTGTGACATACATTATCTGCGAAAATTGAGGAAAATCCGTCCGGAATTAACAGCTGTAGAGGGCAAACTAATGTTGAGAGTAGATGAAGTCTGTGACGTCAAATGATGTCTTATAAAATTCAAAGTCATTGCATTGAAAGAGACCTCGGAGCTTTGCTTCATGTCATATCTTCATGATGCTGGCTCTTCATAAACACTCTTTAAAATAAAAAAACAAAACAATATTTGTCAAAATTTGGTGTCCCACAAGGGCATTAATTATTACTAGTCCTCTTAACATGCAAAATAGGTATACAGATTTCATTTATTACCAAATAATTCTTTCTTGTATTTTTATAGAATTTTCTTCCTAGATTTAAGGGAGCATTGAGATTTTAAATATATCACAACAGCACAATATACCTATAATGCAACAGAAATAAAATTTAAAACAATGTGGGACCAAATGCAGAGGCACGAGGACAAAACGATTTTTATAGAAATTCTTATTTTCGATGTACCTTTCCTCTGTAATGTCCTTTTTCAATAACCTTAGTTAGAAAGGTCTTTATATTTCCAACATCTTACTTTCTTTATGTTTAAACCTATCTGCAATGATTTTTGAAATATAGACGGTTAAACCTAAAAAAAAAAAAACAGATGAATTGGCAAAAACAAAGTTCATGTCAATTACTACTTCTCTACAGATAACTTTGTAATTAATATTTCGATAATTTAACTATGCATACCATTAGAGCAGAATTGCATCAAGCCATAAATACTGTTTTTAAGGTTATCTTCAAAAATTAATATGTTCTTACAAAAAAGCAATCAACGACTGGGACCACCTGCAGAAGTGTATGAAAGAGCGGTTTAAATTAAATATCATTTTCCACGTAACTTTCTTCAAGGAAGTCCAATTTTAAAAAGCTAGGTCCCATTTGAAAGGCCTTAAAATCTCTATATTCCACACGCTTTATCTTTAACGGTTGTCGAGATATAAACTGTTAAACTCACAGATGGTAACAAAATTGTCTTTTTTCCGCCATAACTCAACTTCTTCAACCCCAACCATCAAAAACTCATTATTATCTGAAAAGTCTTTTAGATTACTGCAAAATATATGCATAGTTTCTCGATAGAATATTCATCTTTTTTTTCTCCTTTTTTTTGAGATATTTAAGGCCGAATAGAAAAAACGATAATTGAAATATAACCTCCACCATTGCAAGTTTCCGAAAAAGGAAGTGACATTTCTCCAAAGGATCATATGCTGCACCTTCAGTAAAAATTTCATGCAAATACAACAAAAATAGAGCCTACAGGGATTAAAAACCGTTCAATTTCAGGACAAATGTTTTTTCTTTTCTTATTTTATGACATCATATGACGTCATAAGACGTTCAATTGTACAGAATGTAAAAACAAATATGAAGATTTATATTCAGTCCAAATATCAGCTTTCTAACTCATCTGGTAGCGATGTTATACGTATTTCAAATTTGACGTCCATGGTTCGAATCTTGGATTCGTCATAGAACCTTTGCCTTTTCGAAATTGGAAAAACGGACACCGGGATGCACAACTAGATTGTAACATAACATTCTGTGAATTTTTCATGAGAATCGGTTCAGAAATAATGGCTGAAGATTTTTTAGGTTGATGACAAGTTTTATGTCATATGATGTCATAGGCAAATGAAAATCATTGAAATGCAAAATTTGGTATCTGAGGCTTACGCTATTCAATTATCATGGTCCTGGGGCGGTCGCAAAATATTGTAGTTAAAACGTAGAGATAGATATTATTTTTCAACTTTTGACGTAATATGACGTCAAATGACGTTCAACTTCTCAGAATGTAAGACAGACTTAGAGACTTATATTCTATTCAAACAACAGCTTTCTAGCTAATCTGGAAGCGATTTTATAAGTATTTGAAATTTGGCATCAGTGGTTCGAATCTTGGATTCGCCATAGAACCTTTGCCTTTTCGAAATTAAAAAAAAATGGACACCTGGATGCACAACCAGAATGTAACATACACGTTGTGTGAAAATATCATGAAAATCGGTTCAGAGATAATGGCTGTAAATACAAAGCGTACAAATTATTTTTAGTTGATGACAAGTTTTATGTCATATGATGTCAAAGGCAAATGAAAATCATTGAAATGTAAAATTTAGTATCTGAAGCCTACGCCTTTTAATTTTCATGGTCCTGGGACGTTCGCAACATTGGAGTTAACACGTAGAAATTAGAAATTATTTTTCAACTTTTGACGTTATATGACGTCAAATGACGTTCAATTTCTCGGAATCTAAAACAGACTTGGAGACTTATATTCTATATAAATATCAGCTTTCTTACACACCTGGAAGCGATTTTATAAGTATTTGAAATTGCGTCAGTGGTTCGAATCTTTGATTCGCCATAGAACCTTTGCCTTTTCGAATTGGAAAAACTGACACTGAGATTCACAACTAGAACGTAACATATACATTCTGTGATTTTTTATGAAAATCGGTGTCCAGAAAAAAATGGCTATAGACCGCGTACAAACTTTTTTGACGACGTCAAGTTTGACGTCGAGACACGTCATAGGCATAGAAAATCATTGAAATGGAAAATTAACTATGTGAAGCATATGCTACTAAATTTTCATGGTGCTCGGACGTTTGCAACATATAGAAGTTAACACGTAGAAATTAGAAATTATTTTTCAACTTAAGATGTCATATGACGTCAAATGACGTTCATCTTCTCAAAATGTAAAACAGACTTGGGGACTTATATTTTATTAAAATATCAGCTCCCTTATTCAGCTGTAAGCGATTTTATAGGTACTTGAAATTTGACGTCAATGGTTCGAATCTTGGCTTTGCCATAAAACCTTTGCCTTTTCGAAATTGGAAAAAAAAAGACACTGGGATGCACAACTAGAACGTAACATACATATTCTGTGATTTTTTTTACCCTGATGTCACGTGACGTCACATAAAAAAGTTGCAATCAAAAGCACCAAAATCACTGTGCATACTGTTAAAATTTCATGCTGCTGGCTCATCGACAACCTGTTTTAATTTGAACCTCAAGAATAGAATATTGATTTAAAGACACCTCAAGAGTCAAAAAACGTCATACGGTGTCTAAAATTGATCATAAAAAGGAAGAAAAAAGTAGAATAATAATAAGAAAAAAAAACATAATAGGTCTTTCTGCTTGAGGCAGAAAGCCCTTAAAACATAACAGATTGCCTGTAGACAGAAAGTCCTAATTAAATCAAAGAAACAAAGGGAGAACAAAAGGTTTTCGCCGTGCGGTTGCGAAAACCTAAAAGTACGTGACGGTTATGTCATATTATAAAACCTGTTACAATAAAGACTGCTCCACATCATTTGAACGCTCACGCGATGTACTTTATCCTGTACTATGATCTCGAAATTATTGGTTTATATACTATCCAAATTTACGCTTTATTGAAGAGGTAAAACCTTGTATTTTCTGCAAAAAAAAAAAAATGCAAAAGATAATGAGAAAGTCCATATGGTTACTGGCATTTGTGGTAATTTGCGCTATAATTTGGATAGACGTGCATAACCGTAAGTACCACACTTATTACTGTCGATATCGATTCTACTATTGATTTGATGTACAAATGTAACTCTTTCGTATCAAAATCATTAATGTACGTATGGCAATATGCGAGAGTTAGATCATTAATGTCACAATAAAGAATGTTATAAGAAATATAACAAAATATTTTTTTCGGCGTATCATATTAATCGATACCTGATGGAAGAACTTCAATTGGAAATTTGGTCGAGAGGGTGAAGTCGCTGACTTTATCACTCATTCTGCCCCTCATCGCGTGGGTTCGAGTCCCGGCAGAGTCATTCGGATTTTCATGTGAGGAAGCCTTCCAGCTGGTTCGGTGGTTCTACCCAAATGCCTCTGTGCATTCGGGGTCTTCCACCACCTGTAATTAGCTTGACGTCATGCAGAGCTAAATATTACTTAAATACCTGAAAATGGTAGAAATGCATTTCACCCTTCTTGTTTTACAACAAAGTACAAGACCTCATTGACAAAAATATTTACCTTACTTATAAGTCATTATATTTGTTGAACATTTTTTTTGATTATATAGAGAATTTAAGTATTAAACGATAAGTAAATAAACTTAGTGAAATTAATGCCAGGTTTCTAATGGAAAGCCCCATAAAGAAGAATTATCTCATTACAATACAATGTCAATTATGTGTCTTACATCAACCACTCTTAGTTATGAACTTATGATACATTATAGCTACATGTAGTTTATGGAAAATCAGACCATTTTAAAAGTCATGATTTTGATAGCATTTTTTTTTCTTGAGGTATAAAGACCCCCTGTCTATTTATCACCTATGAGGCTCAGTAAGTCTATAATATTATGTACATGCACATGAATTGTGACTATAAGGGCAAATTTTATTAGTCTTGTTCAATTTTTGTTAGTAATGAAGGTAACAAGTAATTTCAGCTAAGTCATGTACTTAAATACTTCATTAAATACGTCGCTATATGACTGAAAAACTGTCGCAGAGACGGTATTCTCTAAAGAACCAATCAATCAATTGGAAATATGATAATAAATAAGTTGTTATATTTTGATATCTGCATCTTACGTCAAAAGCGTTTTACATACAGTGAAGTTTACCATGTTCACATAAAATAATTCGGAATATACTGCCTTCTACATTGCACCCCATTCTACTGTGATCCACCATAAGTGCAAGTGTTACTTGGTTGGATCACCCTATGTCATAAATGATTGAAATTTCCCATAGTTTCATTTTCAATTCAAATGTTAGACAAAATCGTGACTTGACTTTCGAGGATTTCGAATTTGAAATTTTAACGTCTTGGTCTTATGAATTGAATCAACAATTGAAATAAAGCTAATTATAAAATTTTAATATGTAATTGTACAAGGCTTTTACACTAAGATATTATTGCCTGGATGAAATTGAATGGAATTCTATATTATACAGTCTAAGTAATACAAACCAAATGTCAAATTGCTCTTCTTTACCATTATTTGTTTGTATTGGCATAAAGTACAGTCAATTTCATTTGGATCTTTGAAGTAACGTTTATTTTCCCCGTTTAACAGGTAAGCACTGGGAATGGCAATCTAAATTTTAAAATTAATTTGGTGTTTGATATTATATATATATATATATATATATATATATATATATATATTTGAATATATGGTTACTTTTAAGTTCGTTTTAAACTCTGAAAATTACAAGAAAGCGTATAGGAATGCTATATGTCCTTAGGTGTCTAGTGTAATGTTTTACATAACTTGGAAATGTCCAAAAACATTGAAACAAACCGCATTGTGTGACAAATACCTATCTTGTCTTCCCTAGTTAATACAGGGTTAATCAATCTCAGTTTCTCGAATTTTTTATAATAACAATCATTTTCCTATACACAATGTAACTTAAAATACACCTGATTATTAGTCTACATGTAAATCGCATTATAATTATATAAAGGTCATCATATATAGCCTGTTGTTTGCGTTCACGCTTAGGCGTATTGTGCATGGTGCTACGGTGTTTGGCAGAGAACGCCTTTAAGCCCAGCACCTCTGATTTCAGTATCCTTGGACTTTTTCTGTCAGGGTTGCCCTCCCTTAGCACACGGATACAGATGCGGATACAAGGGATCCGGGTGCGCTACCCAAGCTCGTTCCGAACAGACCCTTTGGTTCTTGAACGTGCCAAGTGTATAGCACCGATGCCCCTTAACCACTGTCTGGATAACCAGCGATCGGCTTTTAGTTAGGCGGAGACCCCTGAAAGGTGTTCAGAAATTTTCCAGGGTTCTACCGGGATTTCAACCCGGATTCCTGGATTTGCAGTCCAGCACGTTACCACTGAGCCACCGCTTTGCCCGTATACAACATAAATTGCTATATTAATAAAATAAGTAACGACTGGGCATTACAATATTTCGAATGGGTTCGATTGTTGACAGAATCCATTTAGCATAACTGGGGATAATTCCTTTTGTAAATCAAACAAGAGGGCCATAGAGGCCCTGGATGACTCACCTGAGTATAAGGATACCCAGGAAACATATGTACTAAAACATTTTGAAATCTGGCCTATAGTTTTGAAGGAGACGATTTTTAAAGTTTTCATAATTCATTTCTTCCCATTGCCATTGCAATCAGAATTCTATATGGATCAAGTTTATTTTAGCAAGTTTTGTTAAGGTTCGCCCAAGGATCATCCCTGTCAAGTTTAATCAAATTATGTCCGACGGTTTCAGAGATGTCGTTTAAAATTTTCACTATATACATAATTATAATGCAAATTAGCCCCACCCCTGACGGCCATGTTTTTCTTACAGATCGGGATAATTTTAGCTTTCTTGGTAGAGGGTTACCCAAGGAATATCTGTACTAAAATATTTTGAAATCTGCACGGTAGTTTTAAGGGAGGTGATTTTTAAAGTTTTCATAATCTTTTTTATTTCCGTTGCCATGGCAACCAGAGTTATATATGGATCAAGTTTATTTTAGCAATTTTTGTGAAGGTTCACACAAGGATCATCCCTGCCAAGTTTAATCAAATTCTGTCCAGCGGTTTCAAGGGAGGTGCCGTTTAAAGATTTCAGTATATACATATAAGGCAAATTCTTAAACGATATAATTCAGAACTTAGGTATGAAAATACGGTTGTTAGGTAATGCACGCAAATCCATCTATATTCCCAACATATAAGTCACTTGAATTGCAACAAACATTTTCCACACTGGATAAGCGCATTCTCACAATTAAAACTCGTCGTATTTTACCATAATTATCCACTTATATGAAACAGATTAAAGGGCGACATGGTGTATAATTGCATTATAATAATATAATTGCATCTAATACCAATGACTTTGAGAAATTCAAAGCAAGTCAAAATATTTATTGGCACAAAATGAGCAAAATACAACCTTACCTGTATTAATAAGTATTTATCACGCCATGCCAAGGTAAATGAGCTAAATAGTGAAAGTAAAAAAGTTGTTTAACAGGTTTGTTCCATTTTGCCAACTTCACACCTTTTACTAGTCCCATTTTGTCAACTTTCCAATTGGTGGCTGAGAGTTACCTGTATGCACTCAAGTGTGACGGTGATACTATACAATGCACTCTATACAATTTAACACCATAGCTTAACCGTTAATAAATTAATATAGTCATGTATGAAAATATTAAGTCTTTTTTATTTCTATCTGTTTTAATATTTTAGGAGTTTTGAAAAGAGGAAATACGGAAAGTCAACAATGCTGAGATTTTTACTTTTTTATTATCATAAAAGAAAAAGAACAAGCAAACATACAAATTAAAACAATTTACAAATTGAATGTTGCTAAGTAACATAAATCTTAAAATGTTATCAAGATATGCACTTCAATGTTATTTTAATTTTTAGAAAATATTTCGAGAAAATAGAAGGATTTTAATTCTGCACTGCTATATTTGTACAACTAGATATGAACTTTCACTTTCGTACTGCTATATTTTACAACTATATAAATGTATGTAATTTAAAAAAAAAATCCATGGAGAATCATGTAAGACAACGTGGAACTGTTTTCATTTCAACTGATTATGTAAACTTTTCAATAAATTATGTCTTAACATACTGTCAAACCTGCCTTAAGTGGTCATTCAAGAGAATAAGAGAAAGAGACTACTTATCAGAGGTGGCTGCTTAAATGAAGGTTAAACAAAACAAAACGCTAGTTTGGTAATATTAAAACTGACCACTGTATATTGGTTGACCTCTTAATACAGATGGCCGCTAAAATGATTCAACTGTGTAATTATATGATAAATAAGGATCATTTTCAGTTTTACTGAATCTAAATTTTACCAGGATGGTTTCCCTAAAACTTGAAAAATGTGTTCAATATCTTAAATAAGGGTTTGGATTTTTAAGAAGGATTTTTAAGAACAAATGAAGAATTATCAAAATGCAGGATGTACATGCAGTTTGTTCTGGTGCACCTCAGTGAGGGTGAGGGTTTACTCATATGAGATAGAGAGAAAGGGGGTGGGGAGAAAGAGAAAATTTACTCACAGAGAGAGAGAGAGAGAGAGAGAGGAGAGTTTACTCATGAAAGCGAGAGAGGAAGAGAGACTGAAAAATTATTCAATAAAAGAGAGAGGATTTCCATGAATTCAAAGCAAATAACTAAAACACCCTATTTCAAACCTCACTGAGGCAGAAACGCCAAATAGATTGCATTGGCGCCTGATCTCACTGGTACCTGATCTCACTGAGGAGTAGTAAATAAAACCTGAACAACCTCCTGTGAGAGACTTTTAGACTTATCTTCTTGTTTGGGTCATTTTCATGGATGATTCCTTAGACCACTAGTGGTAAGATCAGGAGTTTGAATCTGTAATTTTGCAAACTTCTATGTTGATATGATGGTTTCTTGAAAAGAAATGTGTTTGACATTATATCTGAGATACCATCATTGACTGCATAGATCAATCAGATGTGTAAATTCAAGGCCTCTTTATATACAGTTCACGAGACCAAAAAAAAAAATCCATGCAGAACTAACTAAAGTGGTAGTTTACCATGATAAAATATTTGAGCATATACACAATTATGAAAACTGAATTCAAATGAATGTTATTGAAAACAATATTTAAAGAAAACTTCAGTTAATGTCATCATCATTTGCATTTTGTAATATAATTTGATAGTTTTCATACAGCAAAGCTCTATTTTGTCTGCATTGTACCTTGATTCTAATTGTGAAAGTCACTTTGAAGTATACTTTGTGACATAAATGTTGTAATGTACATGTATAGATACTACTTTTGTAAGTAGAACTTCTTTCATTTATTAATTTATTTAATTAATCTCATTGGTTACGTGAAAACTCACATATTGAGTTATTTTTACAGTTTGTTTAATATATATAAATGAATATGCATTTCATTTTTACTTTGATTTGTGTTAAAGAAAATATTACAGCTTATAAAACAGATCCTTCTCAGTGAGTTAGGGGGTTGACCAGAAATTTGTACCTCTAAAGATCATAAAAATTCTCCCTCCCCACCGAAAGGCTCAAATTCACAACCTTTGGGTCTGAATATATACTACAACTGCACCATATGGAGCTTAGCTGTAGACCCCGCCAAGCTGAATGTAAAGCTGTCTAGACCCAAGTGCTTTGAATTAAAACCGCTGCCTGCAGGACTGACAGAGTTGCACTGGGGTTGTCTTACTGGTGTTAACTGTTATGGTTACAGTATTTCAGTCATTTGGAGACTATGTCTACTTGAAAGAGATATAGTGCTGCCATACTGCAGTATCACATTGTAGACATGTGCCATGATACCACACCACGTATGTTGTGGCCAGGGATTCAACCAACGACCTCCCGTTCCCAAGACAGAGTATCTTACCACTCTGCCACTGGCAATGTTCATTCTAATAACTGTTCTGTATTGAATGCAGTCTAAGTACATCTTTAAGTAATAACCTCACATTATTCACCAAATGTAATCGGGTTTGAAAAGTAAAGTCAGACTCCAGAGCTCTTGTTTTTTCAGGGTGGGTGACAGGATGACCTGCATAGATCTCTCAGTAGTATGGATTAATTCAGGAGGGACAATAACAAATTCCCTTTGTTTAAAATGTGGCAGTGTATGTGTTCCATTTACTGTTTATTCTGCAATTAATATCCCATCTGAAATGAAAAGAAAATGTTACAATGAGCACATTGTTATTATCAAGTAATTTTATGTTTTGGTCATTTTTAAACTCATCGGGTATGATACAGCTCAATTAAATTACATTCTGCACACAGGGGTGATAAACTACATGTTCTATAAATACACCATTTGTACTAAATCAAACTGACAGATTTTGAACTGCAGATGAAAACTTTCCTTCTCATCTCCTAAAATAAATAGTAAGGAGAACTATTCGCAGGATTCACCGACCGGCTTAATCATACACTTTTCTAGGTGACTGAAATTGCTTTAATTGCTCTTATTTTTGTGCTCAGTAGTGGAAATCCCCATTGTGAGCCCCTTACTGAAAGATCTGTCACCCAGCCGATCCCTGCTGCTAGAGCAATCTCTGTCACCTATCTCCACTGTCACCATGGCAACGTGACTGCTTCAATCCAAATCTGTCAAACGCTTTTAGTTTTACTTAGTATACGATAATTGAGCGTCTGAATGTCACAGATGTGTGGATTTAAGTACCATTTATTGTGCATAATAATTTTTAAAAAAAATGTCAAATTATATATGCACTTGAACTGCGTTAACACGGTCGTATATATTTTTGTTGTTGTTTTATGGACGGCTAACTCCCCCTCCCCTTTTTCTCTCTGCCTCTCTTACAAATTAAAGATGTTAATACCTAGATGTAATGTTAATGTAGGTTCGTGGTTTAACATAATTATGTATTAAATTCAAAAGGAATCAAATTCAATACAACAAACGCATCAATTTAAATGAAGTATAACCCAATAATGCTATTTTTCATAGAACCCCAAACTATGAATGTAGATCTTATTCTTCATAACTGTATAATTGTGCCAAGAAAAAAACAACCTTATGAATTACTTTCATTTTTACATATTTTTTTTTCAATTTATTTTTATAAGAAATATAAGGAAATCAGATTTAATATTACAAACATGGTTGGAGTCTAGCTAGTACTGGTCCTACTCAGCCGGAATATATGCTTGGTGTGTTAGAAGACTAGCTATTAACATAAAAATTTGCCTTCAACATGGGGGGTGTCTGTCGACAGCCTGCGCAGCGAGAAGATGTGTTAACAAATTCACAAGAAAAATGATTGGAGACATTAATACATGATATCACACACACGCAAATTTAAGTTTTCACAAAACTTGGAATAATTTATTCGTTCTTATTACCTGGATGTACCTATGCCACATTAAATATCGGTATCATGAAATGTGTTACAAGAAACAGTAGAGTCTGTCTGTCTGTCTGTCTGTCTATCTATCTATCTATCTATCTATCTATCTATCTATCTATCTATCTATCTATCTATCTATCTATCAGCATTTATATTAGCTGAGATATCTTGCATTTTGTACCTTGAAAATAACACATTTCCGACTGGAAACAGCTGATAAACGATCGGAATCCTTTAAAAATCGATCGATTTTTCCTGTCAAGAAAAGACGATCGGTAACAGCTGACCTCCTATCGGAAAATAACGATCGCTTTGATTCTATCGGAAAAAGCCAAACGTTCATATCCAGTCGAATAAAATCAAACATAAGACGGGTTTTATTTGGAAATTGTTTATTTGTAGTTAAAGGAAAAAACTAGTGTTTTAAATCGCACGTTTGTTTACAAAATGCATTAACAGTACATCCGTTGTTTTTCAACAATTTTCTTTAAGAAAATTATCCTTTTTTGACTATAATATGGTGATCTTCAACGAACCATATCCTGAACCAGATACTGAAATTGTTATTGTTGAATCTTTGTAGCTGTATAAATAATTTTAGTTAATCCAAGTTCTACATTTATTTATCTGACGGTAGTCTACAGTACGTTAATTTCTAGAATAAAATTTAAGTTTTGATACAAAATGCTTAAAATTAAATGTGTATGAGTTTATGAAAAAATAACATTTGGTCAGGGTGTGTGGTTAGTGTATTGTATATATAATAAGTGGTTAGTGTATTGTATATATAATAACAATAATGACATCAGGGTGAGAAATATTTGTGTCCAGCATGACCAGGACGCAAAACGGGGCCATACGCTTTCAGGGCAAATGCTCTACTGACTGAGCTGGACAGGTCACTTACACCTATTCCTCAATGTTTAGGGTTACTTATAGGCCATTACAAAAACAAACATTGTAATTTATATTTACCTATTATTTAAATGAAAAATTACCATTTAAGTTTTGTTCTTTTCATATGATGCAAAAGTAGAACATAAATGAATTATATTTTTAATAGGGGACCTCCATGGCCAAGACACTTTAACACTCCCTCAGCTCCTCATTGCATGGGTTCGTATCCCGGCAGGGTCATTCGGATTTTCATGTGGGGAAGCCTTCCAGCTTGCTTGCACTAGGTTGGTGGTTCTACCCGGATGCCTCAGTGCATTAGGGGTCTTCTTCCGCCTGTAATTAGCTGGACTTCGCTATATGACTGAAATACTGTCGCAGCTCGACGGTAAATTAAAAAAAATCAATCAATCTATTTATAATTGTTTGATAAAAATTAATGGTTCTGTGGCTTAATTGTTACAACTGCAGAGATTCAGTCACGTAACTTCTTTCAGTTGTGGGTTCGATTCCTCGGAGTGTCACTTTCTTCATCTAATTAAGCCACCCAGCTCGCTTGATAGGTTGGTGGTTCTGCCCGGCTGCCTATGTGTACTCATCCATATTATTAGCTGGACATCGATGACTCTATAACTGGAATACTCACAATCGCAGTGACAGTAAACTCCAGTCAACACAGTAATTAATATAACTTTCGATTTGTTTATACAAATTCCCCTGACTTTGGTTACCAAAAAAGATTGCAATATAATGAAAATAAAATAAGCACAAGAAAATTCTAAGTGTGCCTACTGTTGGTGCATGACTCAAACCAACGACTCCTGCTGTCCTGGAGTTCCAACAATAAATATAACATTAACAGGACAGATATTCCTTTTCATACACACTACACTTCTCCCAAACTCACAACTGACGCCACCATGCTACTCTACCGCCTGAGCTAACTGGACAGATTTTCCTACCTACAAAAATGATAAAAATCAAAATGAAATAAAATATTTAAATCTGTAATCAGGTGAGATAAATGTGTAACCAATAATTTCCTGTACCCTTGCTTACATGCATGGCCAGTGCTCTATAAATTGAGCAATTGGACCATGTACACAAATCTCTAATAAGGGATACTTATAGGCTGTTACATAATCCCCAAACATGTAATCACTGAATTCACAGGAAAAAGAACAAACTATAATCCAAAGAGCAGTAATATACTGGAAAATTGGAAATGTAACAGCTCCACATTGTAACCAATCTAGAAAAATGTGCAAGTAGACCAGGCCCTGTGTTCCCAAACATTTAAATGATACTTAGGCTTGTATAATTTTCATACTTATACTCAAACTACGCCCATTAGTTTCGATAGGGATTTGAGTATGATATTCAAATAAAACCAGAGTTTGTACTTAAGTATTTTCGAGAACACGGGGCCAGGACTCTAACTCGAGAGCCCTCACTTACATGGCAAGTTCTCTACTAATGTATCTACATATCCACTTAAACCTTTCAATTTAAGGCTACATGTTACGCTGTTACATTTCATAATGATTGAAGAAAATTTCTTGCAGCTTTCACAATTCATTTGCACTCAGGCACAGATAAGTATGCATGTTGTCATTTTTGTTGAAAAACATAACATCCTGGAAAGTCTAAAAAAATCATGGCTCACTCGGACTCAAACTAAGAGCCTCTGGTACACTCTCAGTGCCAGAAATTTATTCAATGAGCCTTTGAGCTATCTTCCATCATTTGTTTCAAAGCTATTGTTTGTGACTTATAAAGTTGGCATTTTTCATCCATTTAAACTTAATTCAACCTACCTGATCAAATTGCACATATGCACCCCAACAACATATTAAAAGTATATTCAAGTCGAACACAATAAGGCCATCGGCTGTTATGCATATATATTTTTTTATTTATTCAACTGATGTATTATAAAGGTAGTTATCCTATACAAACTAGGCATACAATTATAATATAATATTCTGTTTCTTATTATGCGTAACCAAACTTCATGTGTATTACATGTATATACAAGCATTTTGATAATACATAATTATTTATCTAGATCCACTATTAAAACCTATGATTAGTTCTAGTTGTTCCATTTTGAAAATATTTAATATCTCTGGTATAACTGAGGTGCACCAGAACAAACTGCATGTACATCCTTCATTTTGATAATTCTTCATTTGTTCTTAAAATCCTTCTTAAAAATCCAAACCCTTATTTAAGATATTGAACACATTTTTCAAGTTTTAGGGAAACCATCCTGGTAAAATTTAGATTCAGTAAAACTGAAAATGATCCTTATATATCATATTATTACACAGTTGAATCATTTTAGCGGCCACCTGTATTAAGAGGTCAACCTATATACAATGGTCAGTTTTAATATTACCAAACTAGCATTTTGTTTTGTTTAACCTTCTTTTAAGCGGCCACCTCTGATAAGTAGTCTCTTTCTCTTATTCTCTTAAATGACCACTTAAGACAGGTTTGACAGTATGTTAAGACATAATTTATTGAAAAGTTTACATAATCAGTTGAAATGAAAACAGTTCCTTTGGCTGAGTGGTTGGAGCTGTTCCATCCAATCCATGGTTATAAAAAATTATTAACTCATTAATTAACAATAATGTTTTTTGGTTTTGTTTAAAACTGGTAGACCCATTGTTAGGGTAATATAATGATTAATAACTGAGGTCTTATTATACCACATGCCTTGTGTAATGTCACAGTGATCACATACCTGCCTAATGTAAACAAAGATGCAAGATTACCAACATAATGTCAATGTAAATCCAAGTAAACAAATAGACAACAATTAGATCACAGGTGACATTGAAATGACTCTTGATGGACAATTTTGTGCAATTTTGAATCTAATTAGTAATGGCAAATTGCCAGGGGGACAGAGAACTCCATAAGTAAATGCCTCAACAGTCAACAGGTGTATTGAGGCTTTGGGTTCTTATATTTCTCGGATTGAGACCACAGCCCTGAGAAGGGGGAGATAAGTCTAAGATTGTTCATCATCTATTTTAATAAGATCAAATTTGTTTATTTGTTTCACTATCAAAGCAAGAAAGATCTGAAGGCTGGGCAGTTTCTTTTTTTATTTTTCATTCTGAAATGGTGTAGCTGTAGCTCAGCTAGTACTGAGCATTTGCCCTTTAAGTAAAAGGTCTGAGGTCTTGTTGTTGAGACACAAACTCAAACTCATGTAGCAAACTTATTGCTCCAAATCAGGCTGCACATTTTTCTGACCCTGTAAAATACAAAATATGTTTTAAAAACCTTGTCCTGTTAGAACTGTCTCAGCAAAATGACCAGAGTCATTGCAAATCTTAATTCTGTGAACTCATTACAACTTTTTACAGTAACAGTTTTCATATTTTAAGTACAATGTGCATATCTTTTAAGAACTGAAACAAAAGAATAGAAATAAAACTCCATAAATATACAAAACCATTTCAGCCTTTAATGATTCTTTGTTCCAGTGTTGATGATAATTCCTCTGCCTCTGTAATTTATACTCAAATATTTCACTACATTGGATTGTTGGAGCTGTTATTTACAATGAAATTACTTCCAAATAATTATCATTTTCTTAATTCAGTACAATGTGTTATGAACTCATTATGGAAGAGAAAGATTGTTTTCTCTCAATATGACATCATGAGTAGTCATCATAAGAGAGGGGGGGGGGGGGGGAGCAGAGTTTACTCAAGAGAGGATTTCCATGAATTCAAAGCAAAGAACTAAAACACCCTATTTCAAACCTCACTGAAGCAGAAATGCCAATTAGATTGCATTGGCGCCTGATCTCACTGGTACCTGATCTCACTGAGGAGTAGTAAATAAAACCTGAACAACCTCCTGTGAGAGACTTTTAGACTTATCTTCTTGTTTGGGTCATTTTCATGGATGATTCCTTAGACCACTAGTGGTAAGATCAGGAGTTTGAATCTGTAATTTTGCAAACTTCTATGTTGATATGATGGTTTCTTGAAAAGAAATGTGTTTGACATTATATCTGAGATACCATCATTGACTGCATAGATCAATCAGATGTGTAAATTCAAGGCCTCTTTATATACAGTTCACGAGACCAAAAAAAATCCATGCAGAACTAACTAAAGTAGTAGTTTACCATGATAAAATATTTGAGCATATACACAATTATGAAAACTGAATTCAAATGAATGTTATTGAAAACAATATTTAAAGAAAACTTCAGTTAATGTCATCATAATTTGCATTTTGTAATATAATTTGATAGTTTTCATACAGCAAAGCTCTATTTTGTCTGCATTGTACCTTGATTCTAATTGTGAAAGTCACTTTGAAGTATACTTTGTGACATAAATGTTGTAATGTACATGTATAGATACTACTTTTGTAAGTAGAACTTCTTTCATTTATTAATTTATTTAATTAATCTCATTGGTTACGTGAAAACTCACATATTGAGTTATTTTTACAGTTTTGTTTAAATATATATAAATGAATATGCATTTCATTTTTACTTTGATTTGTGTTAAAGAAAATATTACAGCTTATAAAACAGATCCTTCTCAGTGAGTTAGGGGGTTGACCAGAAATTTGTACCTCTGAAGATCATAAAAATTCTCCCTCCCCACCGAAAGGCTCAAATTCACAACCTTTGGGTCTGAATATATACTACAACTGCACCATATGGAGCTTAGCTGTAGACCCCGCCAAGCTGAATGTAAAGCTGTCTAGACCCAAGTGCTTTGAATTAAAACCGCTGCCTGCAGGACTGACAGAGTTGCACTGGGGTTGTTTTGCTGGTGTTAACTGTCATGGTTACAGTATTTCAGTCATTTGGAGACTATGTCTACTTGAAAGAGATATAGTGCTGCCATACTGCAGTATCACATTGTAGACATGTGCCATGATACCACACCACGTATGTTGTGGCCAGGGATTCAACCAACGACCTCCCGTTCCCAAGTCAGAGTATCTTACCACTCTGCCACTGGCAATGTTCATTCTAATAACTGTTCTGTATTGAATGCAGTCTAAGTACATCTTTAAGTAATAACCTCACATTATTCACCAAATGTAATCGGGTTTGAAAAGTAAAGTCAGACTCCAGAGCTCTTATTTTTTCAGGGTGGGGGACAGGATGACCTGCATAGATCTCTCAGTAGTATAGATTAATTCAGGAGGGACAATAACAAATTCCCTTTGTTTAAAATGTGGCAGTGTATGTGTTCCATTTACTGTTTATTCTGCAATTAATATCCCATCTGAAATGAAAAGAAAATGTTACAATGAGTACATTGTTATTATCAAGTAATTTTATGTTTTGGTCATTTTTAAACTCATCGGGTATGATACAACTCAGTTAAATTACATTCTGTACACAGGGGTGATAAACTACATGTTCTATAAATACACCATTTGTGCTAGATCAAACTGACAGATTTTGAACTGCAGATGAAAACTTTCCTTCTCATCTCCTAAAATAAATAGTAAGGAGAACTATTCGCAGGATTCACCGACCGGCTTAATCATACACTTTTCTAGGTGACTGAAATTGCTTTGATTGCTCTTATTTTTGTGCTCAGTAGTGGAAATCCCCATTGTGAGCCCCTTACTGAAAGATCTGTCACCCAGCCGATCCCTGCTGCTAGAGAAATCTCACCTATCTCCACTGTCACCATGGCAACGTGACTGCTTCAATCCAAATCTGTCAAACGCTTTTAGTTTTACTTAGTATACGATAATTGAGCGTCTGAATGTCACAAATGTGTATTTATGTACCATTTATTGTGCATAATAATTTTTAAAAAAAAAATGTCAAATTATATATGCACTTGAACTGCGTTAACACGGTCGTATATATTTTTGTTGTTGTTTTATGGACGGCTAACTCCCCCTCCCCTTTCTCTCTCTGCCACTCTTACAAATTAAAGATGTTAATACCTAGATGTAATGTTAATGTAGGTTCGTGGTTTAACATAATTATGTATTAAATTCAAAAGGAATCAAATTCAATACACCAAACGCATCAATTTAAATGAAGTATAACCCAATAATGCTATTTTTCATAGAACCCCAAACTATGAATGTAGATCTTATTCTTCATAACTGTATAATTGTGCCAAGAAAAAAAAACCTTATGAATTACTTTCATTTTTACATTTTTTTTTCAATTTATTTTTATAAGAAATATAAGGAAATCAGATTTAATATTACAAACATGGTTGGAGTCTAGCTAGTACTGGTCCTATTCATATATATATGCTTGGTGTGTTAGAGGACTAGCTATTAACATAAAAATTTGCCTGCAACATGTGGGGTGTCTGTCGACAGCCTGCGGAGCGAGAAGATGTGTTAACATATCCACAACAAAAATGATAGGAGACATTAATACATGATATCACACACACGCAAATTTAAGTTTTCACAAAACTTGGAATAAGTTATTCGTTCTTATTACCTGGATGTACCTATGCCACATTAAATATCGGTATCATGAAATGTGTTACAAGAAACAGTAGAGTTTACCTACCTACCTATCTATTTTGATCAGGGTCAATGAAACGCTTGCTCGTGGTGCATGACTGACGCGAACTGCAATATTACGTAATTAAAGCATTTGTCACATCCGCGACAGAAGGATAGTACAATATCTTCCCCTTTTATAGGAGACTATAAATGGTCACAGCTGCAACAAATGGAACAACTACAGAGGGGCATTTCTAATGTAATTTCCTTTTATTTCCTCTCGTCCAATCTGGTGCCAGTATTTGTTCATAATCACCGTGAACTATAACGCGTAGTCCAACACTTTCGTAAAAATTAATAATTGTGGACTATGCAACCACATAACTCACACTTTTGTGACGTTTTTTCGCTAGTGGACGGAAAATACCATGTGCTCCGCCCTCGTAACTATATCGTGTAGTTGAAGGCAACTATGAACTAACCTATACATATGTCAACAACCTGTTCAAATGACGTCATATGAAAATGGAAATCAATGCAATCAAACTACGGAGCTTGCCTCTTGTTACAATTTCATGATGCTGGCTTTTTTGGAACCCTCTTTCAAATGAACCTTAATGATTCTCAAAATGGGTGTACCACAAGGCAGTAAACTTTCACTAGACCTCTTTACATGGAAAAATGTCTCTTTTCCTACCAAACAGTTGTTTTTTCCTAGATATTTTTTTGCTGAATGTAAGGTGAGCATAGGGTATTTAAACAAATCACAACAGCACAATATAACTACAATGTAACAGAAAAAAAGTTGGAACTATGTGTGGGACCAAATGAAGTGGCACTGGGAAAAATGAGTTTCTTAGCAATTATTTTTGTTATTATATGATGTCCCATTTCAAAACACATGTGATCATGAACATTCCTATTGTATTACATTATAATTTGCTGAGCGGTTAAGGAGATGATGTTTAAAGATTTTTCTGTTTTTAACTCTGGCGGCCATCTGGTTGGCAGATCGAATGATTTTGCCTATTTTTGTGCAGTATCACCCAATGAATATATCTATTGAGTTTCATCAAAATTTGGTTTGCAGTTTAGGAGATGTCGTTTAAAGATTTTTCTATTTTCAGCTCTGGCGTCTATCTTGGTTGGCGGACCAGAATGAGTTTAGCTATTTTTGTGCAGTTTACCCAATGATCATTCCTCAGTTTTTCTCAAAATCTGCTAGGTGCTTTAGGAGGAGATGTCGTTTAAAGATTTTTTTCTATTTTAAGCTCTGGCAGTCGTCTTGGTTGATGGACCGGAATGATTTTAGCTACTCTGATCAGTACTACCAAAGGCCTGTTCTTGTAATATTTTATGATAATCTGCGAAGCGATTTAGGAGGAGATGTCGTTTAAAGCAAAGGTGCCTGGTACGTTGCTGCACATTAAACATTAAAAAGAAATAAAAAAATCAGTGACCTTATATATGTAATAAGAAGATAGGTAAATTCTTCCACTGAAAACGTACATAATGTCATTTCAATTGCCGTAACTCCTTTGATTATTGAAAGATTTTCATAAAATTGGTTTTATTTTGTGTGGAAGGGATGAATAAAGACATACAGGGAAACAAACACCCCCTTGTCAAAGGAATCGCGCTACAACAGCCCGTGAAGTCGAAAACGTGTTTGGTCGGAAGAGATCTGGCCGACGGAATCTCGCCAACCTCTCCCGTGTAAAACTAAAGAAAAAACTAAAGCTACAATATTAACAATGAATTGTATGGACAGATACTGTTAAAATAATCCAAAAATGAATACTTGTTACTTCTTTTTTCATCTTATTCAGCCTTTTCTTTCTGCCTTTTTAAAAATCATCCGACTCGACCTTGACCGATGATCAGCTACGTTTAAACTGCTGATTCTCTACAGTTTCTATCGAGCATCTCGGTGACATTGCTGATGTAGTTTTCGATTTAGTCACAAAATCTTCTCAAAACAATGGATTTCAAGTCAGTGCAAGCGTTCATTTCAGGTATATTTGTTTCTTTCATCAGTATCTGTCCATACAAATCAACACTGATATTTTGGCTTTAGTTTTTCTACACGGGAGAAAAGGGCGAGATTCTGTCGGTCAGATCTCTTCCGACCAAACGAGTTTTTGAATTCGCGAACATTTTTAGGGCGATTCCTCAGTCTAGGGGGTGTTTTTTGTCCCTGTATGTCTTAATTCATCCCTTCCACAAAAAAGACCAGGTACCTTTGCTTTAAAGCAACAGTTGATGCATGGCGGACAGCTGAGAAAGGTTGATAACAATACCTGGTGCTCAGGTGAGCTTAAAAAAGAATGGTGATGAATTTGGCCAAAAGAGTTAAGATGTAGCCCTTGTTATGGTGAACAAGTACATTGTACATCCAAGTATGTGAAGTTTGATGACAGAAGCTTTAATAGTTTAGAAGTTATGGCCATGGTTAATGTTTTTTCACTATACACATTTAAACAAGAGGGCCAAGATGGCCCTGTGTCGCTCACCTGAGTAAGATTGCTGAGTTAGGCATGATTATAAAAAATGTGGCATCTTAAATGTTTTTCTAACATTTGACTAAGTGACCTAGATTTTGATCCTACCTGAATATTCACTTAACTGGGATTTTATCATTCTTATCAAGTTTAATGAAGACTGGGACAAAAATGTAGGCCTCTAGAGTGTTCACAAGGTTTTTCTTAAATTTGCCCTGGTGATTTACTTTTTGACCCCAAGTGGCCCAGTTTTGAACTTATCCCCAATTTCATGTAGACATTCATCCTGACCAATTTTCATGAAGATTGGCCCAAAACTGTGGCCTCTAGTATGTTCATAGGTTTTTTTCTAAGATTTTCTAAGATTTGACCTAGTGATTTAATTTTTTACCCAACATGATCCAATTCAAAACTCATCTGACATAGCATAAAGAAAAAACATCCTTACCAGGTTTCATGAAGATTGGGCCAAAACTGTGGCCTTTGGAGTGAGTGTTCACAAGCAATTGCTGATGACGGACGATGGACAAAAGGCGGTCACAAAAGCTCATCCTTAGCATAAGTGCTCACTGCTCAGGTGAGCTAAAAAGGAAGATACATTCGTCAAACTGGGCAGAAGAATTTTGGCCCTTGATGGAATAATGTAGCCGGCTTGTTATAGTGAACAAGTATGTGAAGCTTACCAGAAGAATTCCAGACAATTTCAAACAACTCCTGTGACCTTGACCTTTCAGAGGTGCATACAGTTAATGCACTTGACAGATCATTGTGTCGAACAAACACATTTGTAAAGTTTTATGAAAATCCAAACATAGATAAGGAAATTATAGAGTGGACATGACAATGAAGCCTATGAATACCAATTACAATTTCTAACAATCCTGTAACCATGACCTTTTAAGCGTGCATATGGTTGATGCTTGTGATATGCCTTTTGTTAAGACAAACACTTCTTTAAATCAAATTCTGTCCAGCGGAGATGTCATTTAGAGCAAATTGTTGACGACGCACGACTGACGCCAGACGAAGACGGATGCCAGACAGAGCATGATCCTAATAGCTCACCACGAGTCCTTCATACTCTGGTGAGCTAACAATCAATCCATGCATAATGCAGTTTAAGCTCAATCACAATAAAATGTTCACCTTTTTAACCTTTGACACCAGATTTTGACCTTGACCTGTGGTATCATGCCAAAAATAAGTGGCATGATAACATCCAGTTATCACGGGCAAGGGAGCCCATTAAATTTAAAATGAGGTAGTATATAGAGAATTTGTAGGTCCTTCTTCATATTTAAAAAACAACAACATTATTTAGCACAAAAACTTGCTATACAGTCTCTTTTGGTTACAGAATATCATTTGTATTTTTGATGCTACATGTATATGATCAACACAACTTATTTTGTATTACTTGAAGTTGTGCCAGATTTTTAGTTATTGAATGTGCACCTCATCTAGGTGACTCACCCAACCTATAAGCATGGGGTCTCGATCAGCCATAGACATGTATGATACCACACCCAGTCACATTACACTATCACCTGACACTGAGCCAACCATCATCATCACAATGAAAAATCATAAGAGAAGGTGGAAGAGAGAGAAGGAGATAGAGAGATGGGAGAGAGTTAACAACATATAAATCATAATTTAGGCCTCTTCCCATTTCTAGGGAAAAAACAACAACAAACCTGTCACTGCATATGTCAGCAGAGTTGTCAAGAAAGATGAAAGCTATTTGTTCTCAGTAAAATGTGTTTGGGGGCAAATTCAAAACTGGAGGTACATGGATGTAGGTCTGTTATGGCCTTCAAATAACCCATATAATATCTGCGACTGAGTGGTCCGAGTGTCTGCCCTGGAGGTTAAGAGGTTGTGGATTTGATCCCCGGCTACGACATACAAAGTCATGAAAAATGGCCCTGGTATGGTTCAATATTTGGCACACTAGTACCAGGACTGGTTGACCTGGCATCAAGAAAATGTGACTAAGTATGGTATCAATGGCATGATATTGCTGTGTAGAAGCAATGTGTCTGCCGCAAGTAGAAATTCAGGGCTGTCCCAATTCGCTTGAAGCATACTACGTACAAATTCACTATATTAATTGTGATATGTAATCAGCATACTGAAAGATATACCTCAATATATTGCCATATTTGATGATACTATAATTGAGAGGCTTTTTTTTTTCAATTTTTCAAACACTGTCTTGTTTTGATGAAACAAACTGAATAAACAACAAATTCAAAGTTAATATTAATTCTTTCATTTCTTGGTACACATACCCTTAATTAACGACAAGGAGAGAAATTAGAAGAATCATTTATGTAAAACACAATCATCGCCATTAATCTTTCAATCACTCATCCATTATACATGATCATCGTTCAATCTCTAATAGCTGTAATAACCAGACCAGGATTTGAACCCGAGACCCTATGCTCAAAGATTGGTGGTCCTAATTACCAACTGAACTTACTGATCTTACTACCGCACCAATATTGGCTACTTACATTAACAAAAAGAAGGGCAAGGGTGCCCACTAACTTTTGAAAATGGGGGTTACAATGCATTGCTGTTTTTCCATTCCAAATTCTATAACCCTTCATATAGAGGCATTTCATTTGAATATAACAAACTATAAATGATATATTTATGGATAAATTCTGAAAATACTTTTGCAGAGAGAGAGAGAGAGATATGCATTAAGCTACGATTTGAGTTTGAAAAATAACAGCAAGAAAAGTTTTTAGAAAAATCGATTGATTGAAAAACAATCGATTTTCAAAGTTACATAAATTCATATGCAACAAAACAGAAAAAGAGAGGAGAGAGAGATGAGAAAAAGCAGATAGATACATTTAAAAGTAAAAATAGATTACTGTTTCGTTAACAAATAAGTAAATGTGTAGTTATTGCTCCTTTGAAAAAAACAAGTTGCTGCAGAATCTGTAGACACTTTAAATATCTGTCTTTACTTTTTACCCCGATTACACTATAAACATGTATATAATTAATCACACGAATAAATTCACGCAAATAACGTCATCATCGTCATCAAAATCAATAATTATTTTGCATTCTAAGTTCAGGTGATAACAATAAACAACCACCCAATGTTTCTGAAAAATAAAGAAGGTATCGAGAAAAAACAATCGTTTTTCTCCGGTCGGACTGTTGAAATTCGATCGGAAATTTCCGACAACGGACAGGTATCGATCGATCTTTTCCCTGTCGGAGCGAATTCCGATCGGAGATGTTGATTTTTAAATCACTGTATCTTTTTTATTTATGGATGATTTTCTTGAAGAAACTATTTTTGGAAACTGGAAACAATGTTCTTTCAGAATATATATGGGTTAATAGTGTATAAGCATTAGTGTCGCTTAAAGTTTATGGAAAAAACCGACGTTCCATAAATTCACCGACGCGGTTTTACTCTTTCCGACACTTTCTTGTT
>JAIFHC010000418.1:0-50000 GCA_021229015.1 Solen grandis
AGATCTATTTGCAAATTGGTGCCTTTCTGCACAAGAAAAGCAGAGATAGGGGTCCGTATATACGTGAGTTTTTAAAATGGAGAATCCTCTTTGCGGTTATATTACGTCATATTTCTGCGGCTATTATATGACAAACAGAGAAGACACAGATCAGACGAGCTGTCTAATCAGGGTCACCCCTGTCTAGTTATTTCATTTACCATTTTAAGGTCAGTAAATCAATACTCATCAAGTCTTGTTTATGAATAATCATAAGGTATGGGAGGTCATTTTCACAGGGTAAGCTGAGCTTACATAATTGTTCATGTATATGAAAAACATAGAAACAATAACTTGACAGCGTTACTCTGGTTTATTTGAATCTATAGATTTTCCAAACAGTGTGTTTTTTTCCCTTCAGTCCCAAGGAATATCCTCAGTTTTATCACACGAGCATACAAAATACATTTTATTGGAATGTCAAATTGAAATGATTATTTTAGTAAATGATATTCATTTAAAGTAATATGCACTCAAGTAGAGGTAATTAAGTCATATTGATATTGGACAAAAATCCTGTTTTGAAATATGCCATAAAATAGATGCGTGTACATATAGACTAACATCGGTCTCAGTTGTCGACGGGTTATAGTGTTTGCCACCTAACCGGCGGCTCATGGATTCGACCCCAGCTATGACATATCAAAGTCGTTAGAATGACATGGGTATATTATCCCTTGTTTGGTTTTCAGCCTAAAAGGGGTAGTTTCAGGACTAGTGTCAAAATAATTTGACAAGGTGTTTGTTTGTTGGTTTTAACGTCCCACTGACAGTATTTCGGTCATTTTTGAGACGATGTCTACTTGAGACAGATATAGTGCTGCCACACTGCAGTATCACGCCGTAGACATGTGGCATAATACCACACCCAGTCACATTATCCTAACACCGGGCCAACCAGTCCACTCCCTGCTGAGCGCCAAGCAAGGGAGCTATAATAGAACCATTTTTTACGACTTTGGTATGTCGCGGACGGGGATCGAACCCACGACCTCCCGCTCCCGAGGCGGACGCTCTAACCACTCGGCCACCGGGGACGGCCCAATATGACACGGTGTGGTATTTTGTTAATGGCGTAATATCGCATAGAAGCTGTAACCCGATTTGTTATATTGTAATAACTTTATTATAAAGCGGGTTGGAACTGCATCACTTGTAACACAGTTTCTGCAAACCCGTTTTGTAATAAGGTTGCAAAATATAATAAACTCAAAATAGCTAAACACGCTGATTTGATGATCGAAAAAGACAGAATGTAATGTAATAACCTCACAAAATGGGTTATGTATAACATTTATTACACGTGATGCAGTTGCAAACCGCTTTAAATTATAAGTTATTACATTTTGCAACTTAGTTACAAAACGAGTTATGCAGGACATTTATTACACTTGGTGCAGTTGTAATCCGCTTTGTAATTAAGTCATTACATTATGCAACTTCATTACAAAACGGGTTGAGCAGAAATTACTATAATTGTTGCAGCTTTAATCCGCTTTATAAAAAAGTTATTACATTTTGCAACTTTATTACATATCGGTTGTAAAATATCACAGCATTTTATCTGTCTTATGCAGACAAGGTCACATATAACTAAAATACTTTGGTAGTCCCTGGAACGTATCCTTTAACAAGCGAACAAACAAATGCATGTATATATACCAAGATGTTGCTCCGATATTAAATCATGCGAAATACGGCGGCGACAAAAGTCATTTGGGAAACCCCATAGGAATGTAATATCAGAAAGAAATCATAAGCAGAACATAAATGGACAGTAGAATGCTGCAGACATGATGTATCCCCGCGATCTACATAAAAACACATACTATATGACGTACATCTTAGGATTTTGTGATATTTGCTCCTAATATACTCAGTCTGGCTGTTTTATTTCAGTTTCTGAAGTTTTATATAGCTCTTATATACATTATTTACAATACAAGGTTTGTCCGGAAAGCAATAGTAAAAGTAATAAATCGAGATCTCATTCAATGATTGTTATACATTTTCGCAAACGGAAAATAACAGCAAACTTCGGAGTAACGTCAACAAGTATTCAAAATGGCGTTATTTGATGTTTTAACCAGTTCTGTGGCATTTTTTAAAATAAATTACGTATTACCGGTAATATTGTTTTGTTAATTTCAAAGTACGCCGTAGTTACCGGCGTTGCCTTGGTGACAATAGCGCTAGTATGTACGTAGTATGTATAACTTGGACTCAATTATACCCTGATGAAAATGCTAATACTTTATACGTGCTTTGAAAAAATGTTGTGCCCTTGTCCTATCACTGTCCTGACAAAATTCGAAGTATGTTAATAGAATAATTTTAAAATTCTACTTAGAGTATTCTTGCAGCATTTGTCTAAGCCACGTGACTATGTTCATCATATGATGTTACGTGTATTATTAACCCGCTAAGACATAAAACAGGAGGGAATGCAATGTGTCTCTAAATGCACATTGCGAAATCCGTATTTCTACGGATTGCAATTACATGTAGTATCATGTTTAGGTTCGTGTGTCACGCATTGAAAACTATACGCGCAACTCTCAGTGAAAAATGGACATTGCCACTGCGACGCAACGTGCGATATGACTAACGACAATGGAATACAGAAATGTCGCGTTGCAGCACCATGATAAAATTGGTCGCATCGTCATGTCACTTTGTCATGAATCCTTCACTGTTTCACATCGATTAAGATATGTCATGAGGTGAGGGCGATTTGAACAGTCATGATAAACGACAACGCTCTGACCCCACATAAAACAAGTACTGCGCAAACCCGGCAAGCATATTGTCAGAACAGAACATATCATTTATTCACCCATGCACATACAATACAACATGGATATAAGACATAAGTTTGTTTATCCGGTCATTTAGATAAAAAGAGCGGTTAAGGGGAAGGATAACATCTTGTGCTTTTTATAAATAAAACATGAACAATTGATTAATACTAGTTGCTAAAATAGAAATGACACAATAAATAAACAATAGAAGACTACGTGTATATACTTGATGCGAGGGATTTAGAGAGAAAAAAAGAGTATCGGGAGTCTGGAATCTACCGGGCATCTACGGAGGCGGCAAGCTAATAAATTACGGCTGGTGTTGCAATAATTTTGAGCTATGCTGCCGTTTTAATTTTTAAACATGTCATTTCATAAGAAACACTAATTTCTAACCATTCAGTACACCATACACTTCGATTTGGTACGTTATTGTGCTTTTCATGAGGATTTGACGTCTTACATTCTGCATATTTCTCTTAGGTCACGTCTTACCCAATGCACTTTCTGTAAAGAGTAACTAAATTCATTATATGATGCTAGAAAACTAATAAATGACAAATATGACTTAGTGTAATATAGACGTGGGCGTTCCATGGATTGTCGAGATTGTCGCTGCGCAATTAAATACGTACTGACCACCTGGTATGTCTGTTAGCTATTCTTGAGTGAAAGAAATGTGCCTTTGTTTGAAAGTATAACAAATTGAATATTGAATTCGAGTGTGGGCAAGCCTCTTTGTAGGATTTTCTGACGATATACAAAATATATAATTATAATAAATTCATATTTGAAATTTATTTATGTTGTTTACCATACTAACTACAACCTTGCATTAAAACAAATACTTTGATCTTTCACATATCCCTAGCAGGACTGTAATTTATTCATGATTGATTCGAATGTATGTGATGTTAACGTCAATATGATTTAAGGTAAAGTTCCTGTAATGATTCCGCTATATTTCGGACCTCATGGCCTTTCACGGAGATAACCAGAGTTTCCTAATGTTTCATATAGGTACCTTGGTTATCTGACTTGACTATTTGAGGACAGTATTTTAGTCATATGGCGACGTCCAGCTAATTACAGGTGGAGGAGGGGGCCGCCGTGGCCGAGCGGTTACAGTCGTGCTCCCAGCCCCTCACCGCTGTGGGTTCGAAACCCGGTAGGGACTTCGGATTTTTCATATGAGGAAGCCTTCCAGCTGGCCAATTGTTCTTTCACTGATTGGTCATTTTCACGGGGTCTCTCTTTGATATCCACAACGCTCTATATTTTGGATCATCTGCATAAATAAGTCACGAGACCGTAGTACTGCCTCTTTTCTGCCTTTGGCCATGTTACAAGATAAACGAAGTTTGGATCTTTTTTACGGTGTATGAATTTCACATCACCAGCAAAATAAAAAAATAAAGAAAATACTATTAATAATAATAGTAATAATAAAAATAATAATAATAAAATTGCATTGATGCAAAATATGCTTTTCGCGATAGCTTAAAATGACGTCACATACCAAGTGGTGACTACAATGTTGATGTTGTGGTTTCATTCCAAAGTGTGTGCTACCTCTGAGGTGGTCAGCTCGATTTAATTATAAAAAGAGATTTAATTATAGTTTGCATACTGTTAACTACATAAACAATGTTATATTCGTTGTGAATTTACAGCAGGCTGTCTAAAGGCAGTAATTATTGCTTGTATTCAACTCCGAAAATCGAAAATATTTCCTTGTACCTCGAATTAAACACAGTGCTTGTAAATAGAGGTTTTACGGTTCTGTGTGTGTTTCCGGACTTGCGCCCCTTACTCCTATAAATAGAAATAGTGTGATGCTATTCAATATTATTATGTAATAGAAGACTTATTGATTGTACAAATGTACAATCCGTACCCACATTGTTATATAGTACATGAATTATCTTCTTTTCCTCATAATACATGTGGGCCGCCGTGGCCGAGCGGTTACAGTCGTGGACCACAAATCTCTCAGCCCCTCACCGCTGTGGGTTCGAATCCCGGTAGGGACTTCGAATTTTTCATGTGAGGAAGCCTTCCAGCTGGCTTGCGGTAGGTCGGTGGTTCTACCCGGGTACCTCTGTGTACTCGGGGTCTTCCTCCACCTGTAATTAGCTGGACGTCGCTATATGATTGAAATACTATCGAAGCGACGGTAAACCCCAATACAACAACAACTGTGTGTTACAACAACTGGTGGAGGAAGACCCCGAATGCACGGAGGCATCCGGGAGAACCATCGACCTACCGCAAGCCAGCTGGAAGGCTTCCTCGCATGAAAATCCGAATGACCTTGCCGGGATTCGAACCCACGCGGTGAGGAGCTGAGTGAGTGTTAAAGTCAGCGACTTTCCCCTCTCTCTCCCCCCCCCCCCCCCCCCCCCCCCCCCCACACACACTTTGGTTATCTTGCTAGACGCACTAATGTTAATGAAACCAATAGTAAATGAAACGCACTAAAGTCAGAAAAGGTTAAGTGGTCCAAGACGTAGCGGAACCAGCACTGTTGTCGATATTAACATGCTTAACTGGGGGAAATAAATTAGGCATACTAATATACCAAAGATGTGCCTATTCAATGAATAATGAAGCAGTCAGGAACTAGAGGTTAATGAAACCAATAGTAAATGAAACGCACTAAAGTCAGAAAAAGGCGGTCAAATAAATTAAGACAAAAAAGAAGGTAATTCGGAGACAGTGACTAATGAACACGCCCAAGTTTCTCTTCTTTTTTACAGCTGGTAAACCCTACGTTTCCACTCTTCACAGAATCACATAAATAAGTAACAATGCTACGCCTTGTAATTTTCAGTCTGAACTGCACATAATTAATCAAGGCTTATCGCACGGGATAATCAAAGATCCTGGCTTCGTAATTAGAGTTAGAGAAAACGCTGCTTCATACGTGTTCTAAGCACTCATTCATTATCTTTAATAGTTCATTTTAAATTCAAACTTAAGTTGTTGTTTTTTTCTGTGAGGTAATTAGCTGCTTTATGCTGAAATTGGAACTGTTAGATAGGGGAAGAGAAACTTTAAAGACTGCACGTGTAAGAGAGTGGGAATAATCGTTGGGTTACAGTAATAGTACATACAAGTTTGAATATTATAACGGCTGATATGAGCAATTGTACAGTAAACTGATAAATTATTGAAAATTTTATTATGCATTAAGCGAACGTGTTACTCCTTTTACATCATAATTATAAGTTATGTCCAAAACGTAAAAAAGTAATTAACTTATAAATGACATAAAGTATCGCTAAAATTTCAAGTAATGCATTCAATCGTAATTAACGAAAGAAAAAAATGTAGCCAAGTAACCGTAATTTGGTATCGCGAGGAATGAATATGAAGTCGGGGGAAATGAACTTATATCGGTGGAAAGGAAATGAACTTATATCGGGGGAAAGGAAATGAACTTATATCGGGGGAAAGGAAATGAACTTATATCGGGGGAAATGAACTTATATCGGGGAAAAGGAAAAGTTGTTTGATATCTTGGAAAATGTTTTCAAATGATATCGTGTGAAATGATGATAGTAGATAATACTAAGCCTCCTGTCACGATAATGATAAAGCTTGCATTTTAGCAACAAAAAAAAAAGCCATTTAATTTTTGTATCTATACTACAACTAAAATTTATGAACATACCTCTTAGATGCTTGAAATAAGAATTAAGACAAACTAAAGCCCATTCCTATCCATATCCCCGCAAAATATACCAGAGGAAAGGGGGTAAATGTATAAAAAAAGGATTGTTTCCTGTTCAGAGTCCCTATCAATAAAGACTCTGATATTTAGAGATTAGAAAGAGACAAGAAATATCTTTAAAAAAGATATTCGGCGTAGGATGAAAGAAAAACGAGATTTCCGTCTTCTAGAACATTCCCTGGAAAAGCGCGCGAAAGACCGACGCACAACAAATTTAGTACGCTCTAGAAATAGTTCAGTATTTTGTCTATGAAATATACTTATTTATAGACGGTAATACAAAAAATTATATCTGTAAATAGGTTTTTTGCATATGACAATTATGATATAAAAGCGTTATTAGTTGTTTTGGTTTTGGCGAATTAATTTTCAATGAGAGCATCTCGGCAGGCTGGAAGAATTCAATATACATAGTAATTAAGGGGTTTCATGTCATAGCACGGTGGATTCTTTTTTGTTGTTTTAAATCATTTTCACAAAGTAGCATTCCTCAATTGATGGAAAAGGATTGTATTTAACTTACTGAAATCACTTTCATGTTTACATCAAAAAGAAAAGTAATAACACCAAGCTGAATGATATATACAAGCTGCACCCCTTATTTACAGTAATTTTATAGTCCATAACGATGCGTTAACCAATATCAGTAGTCCTTTTATTCAGCTTAGAATTATTTACCGCTGTTAGCGTACATTTGATTGGTTTAAGATGCGAGTTGAAATCGAAATTATACAGCTACGCCGAAAAAAAAATCCACGGAGAAATCTATTAACTTACTGCTAAAGTACCGGACAATGTAAACGTTTCTCATCATGCGTATATGCTAGCTTGGTTTTCTATTTTACGATGTCTAATAGTCCTGTCTATCTGAAACACAAACACGCTGTTTTGGATACCGTGCCTTAAAACTTGTCTGGTGAATTTCCTTCGCCATCACCACATTTCCGTTTCTACCATCAGCATCTAAACGGCATGTTTTGTTTACAAAGCATCCATGGTGTTGATTGTGTATACTATTAGTACGTATTAACACTTAACTTAAAGCAATGCTCGCTTTAAAACATACCCAAATGGTGCCGCAAATTAATGCAAGCAGCTTTGGAATTTATTGCTAATGAAAGAGCTATAACAATTTGTTTGGGATTTGAAGGAAAAAAAAAACAATCAGCATAAAAACCACATATAAAACTCTAATGAGATTTATTTTGTACGTCAATGTTGTTGTTTTTTTCCTTATAATCATATTCACCTTTTCCTCTCCATTCATTTATCTACATTGTTAATTGGTTATATCTATTTTTGAAAAAGAAAATCATGTATTCTATGTCTTGATATATTTGTTTAATACAGTAACATTGATGTTAACGCCGACACCACCAGATGATAAATGACCTTATTAGTCTGAAGCAAAAGGATAAATTTATGTCAAAGACACTCTTTTACGCTATATGTGGCGTTCCTACGCGATTTTGAATTGTACGCAAATAGTATTCTATTTCAGAAGAGGGTTTTTGGGCTACCCATAATGGCTTATGAATATGAGGAGGCAGATTATGCCTTATTTAGACAATATTCAGCGTTAATGGTACATTTCTTTTACTTTTGTATTGCGAAATGTTTACTTTTCACATTTTTTAAAGAATTTAACGAATTGTTTATATATTGTATTTGCGTTCTTGCGTATGCCAGGATCAAAGATATTATTATTTTTCTTTATGTAACTTCCTTTCTAAATTTAATTATGTATCGCATTTATAACTTACCTTTAAGCATTGACGTCTTTATTACCCAAACTATATATATGGGTAGCTGCTTGGAATTAACCCTTTCCCTCATAGAGGAAACCATGAAAAGACCTATGCGAACAGCATAAAACCAGATCAGCCTGCGAGTAACTCGCAGACTGATCAGGTTTTATGCTGTTCGCTGCTCCTCAGTGGTCTGGAAATGAGGATTTTATAATTAAATTTGGTAAGGTTTAACTGTGGTTTTCTGCAGATCAGGCTTTATGTGGTACCTATTGAGTGCGTCAAAATGAGTCTATATGAGGGAAAGGGTTAAACAAAGTTTGGACCTATAATTGAAATGATATGCGTGCAAGGCTAGATTCTTGTTAAGACTGAATATCTTATTACTGACAAAAGAGCATACTAAGATTACGTCCTTCATTTATGCGACCAAAGTGTTTAAGTAGTTTCCTAAGAAAGGATGCAGTTCAAAATGTGTCTACATGAACAAGAGTTGTATTAAAATACTTACAGTATCTAAGTGCATATTGTAAAATTCTAAATTATTATAATTTTGGAGTCTTCAAATGTTCGCATGCATTTTAGCATTCGAATTATCACTTACATAATTACGGTATAGACTTCCCGTGATTACAACTGCAATTTTTGTTCACATTGTTTTTTTTCCAGAATTTAATTCAAATTTTCGGGAGGAAAAAATCCTGTTTTTCTTAGGACTTATTATTCTATGGCCGACGGTTGAAATATATGAACGTGTGGCCTCGAAGAATTACATCTTTTTATGAAATGATGTACTACAACAATTGTTTAAAGCCGAACAATCAAGTGCTTGAACTTACTGCAAAAACATTTGTACACCAATTTGCCCCGTGTCTCCTTGAACGAGTTTCCATGAATTTAGAACTAACTCCTTCTGTTTATCATCAAAGTCAGGCACATTATTCTTATGATTTGATGCACTCCCCTCTCCTTCAATCCTTTCGTTATATGCTGGGAGGTATTTCTTCCTCGGTTCGGAAGTCACTTTTTTATTTTTACGCATAGCATCCTTTCTCTTTTTCGAATATAGAATCCCCATCTCGTAACTACTTTCAGCTAAATGAATAAAAATGTCTTTCTAGATCCAAGATAGGCGCGAGTTTGAACTTTCTGAACGGTAATATTGTATAACTAGATTCCACTGGAATCAATTTGCACAAACTGTGATTGAATCGAAGTCACGAGATCCATTTCCAGGAAACAGTTCTATCACTAACAATGTCCATAGACAAGTGAACAGTTATTGACCACGAAAGTCCAACAACCAGCTGCCTGTGAAAACCAAAGCACAAAAGCAGTATTAATATGAGAGGAGGTACAATTTTGTCCCTGTCAAAACAAAGTAATTGGGAAAATCCGATATCACTCGAATGTCCGAGGTAAACCGTTATCACATGTGGTCGATGTATTATCCGACGATAATGCAAATAAACGTTGATGGTACACTTAACCTTTGCAATAAGAAAAAAATCAGCATAAACCGTCGAATTAAGGGAAATCCAATTTTCCTGCAGAAGCCGCGATTTACATTGTGTTGTTCAGGCAAACAGTGTGAAAAGTTCCACAGTAGGTATTTTATCTGAAAATAATTGAGATCATAGTGCGCCTGCTGTTGCTTGTGAGGCTACTGTGTCGACAGCACATTCGCCAGGTACAGTGTCACTATCTGTTTTGTTGTGGCTTTTAAGCCCAGTACCATTGATCGGATTTGAGACTCGTTGTTTTGTACCGACACCCTTTATTTGTTTTGTTCACGCGTAGGTGTGAGATTGTTTTAGTCACTTTATTGGCAATTAACAGTTCACTTTATTATCCTTAACATACACATTCTGTGAAGGTCCGTTTTGTTCAGTCACAAAATTATTCCGCCGATCTTTAGAAGTCAATGTGAGTAAAGCATAATTATTTATCAAGCATTAATGCCAACATAATTAGAAGCTAACAAATGCAAAATGAAATAACATGCTTGAAGGTTTCAGAGAGAATGCAATACACCATAAATGGTATACATGTAGTTAAAACTACATGTATGTGGTCATTGTTTAAAAGCATGATCTAGATATTTATTTCAATTTATAAAAATGTTACGTGAATTATCCGACATAATAGATATATACTTTGTTTCGTTGGTCAATGACATATATTGTTTCCATAACGCACTAAAATTTAGACAAACTAACAGAAAGTGGTTCTCATTTTTACTCCGAAATGAGACGTTTACCTACATAAATCAACGAGCACTTCCCGAACACCAAATCTACATGCTGGTTTATAATTCCATACTTTGTTCAATTGGAAATAAACATAAACATTTTGAGATTTTTCCCCAGTCACTGATTGGTCAATCTGAATCAGCGAATTATACCGGGAATTGCCGATCTTCTAGTGATTTGGTTTATAACGTTCATTTTCCAGACAGTACACATTTTTTTTTCTTATTGCGAGAGGTTATATTGTCTACCCTTTTCAATCATAAGATTATGAGATGAAAAAAACGAAGTATTTCTATCCTATATTTATTTGATTTAATCACGTCTTAATTGTTCTCAGCAATTAATTATCTTTTTTTTTTCGGCGTAGTTGTATTAAATTGATTCTGACCTACTTCTTTAACCAATCAAATGATGGTATGTAAATGAAGTCAGAATGCTTTCAATGGCTTGCATAATAGCGGGCGAAGCTCGCCCTACGGTATCGCGTAGACTTCTATTTGGATCAATATTTCAGAGCACTATGTATTTTATTTTTTTCGCCACAGCCGTTTATCGTATGCGCAGCGCCATTTTGTTCACAAACTTTAAACTCGTTCTTCAAAGTCGGTAAAAACCGCCTGATTGTACTGGACCTAGTCCATTTTCGGGTGATCGTCTGATTCAAATTTTGTTGTTAAGCTTTGCTTTTTGCATTTGAACATTATAAATGTTTCGTTATAAGATATATGATTAGCAAAAATAATTCAACTCACTTTCAACTTGTGAATTAGATTCCGAAATCCGTTAAAACATCTACCTTGTGGGAGGCGCCATGACACCTTCGCAATCATTCGGTTACGGTTGCAACACATTTTTTCAATCGCACGTTTCGGACTTCACTGATTAAATACCATCATTTAACATACGATTCTGCACGATTCACTTAACACGGTGATTTTATGCATAAAGTATATCTCAGAAAAAAGTAACATATGTGAAAAAGAAACCACACACACATTTTAAATAATTATCTCGTCCTTTCCATTAATTCTGTCTGAAATTAGACGCGAAATAAAGTAATCAAAATAATCCGATCTTTTGAATACACATCAACAATGAAACTAACACACGCCTACGTCACTGGTATGCAGTATGTATCGATATAAATAGATGCAATTGAAAGGGAGTTTGAAAAAAAGAGGGTGTAAACGGGGGGAACTTGGTAGATAGAAGTAAAGTGAGGGCACTCTGCTTTTTCTACTTAAAGAATAAAATTAAACATTAAGTTTAGCTATGATTTTTTTTGCATAATCTCTCTCTCTCTCCCCATCTTTCTCTCCATCACTCTGAGAAAGCCCTATGTGTAAAAAAAAAACTTTCTTCCTTCTACTCTTCTCTCTGAACATTTTTTTATCTAATAAATAATTGCAATTCACTTGTAATGTACGTTTACTATAGCAAATTAGAAAGAAAAGTGTAGTTTTAGTTGAAAGGTCATGTACAGCTAATAGACTTAGATCTACATATCTTATTATTTATCATTTATTTATTTTATTTTCTTTCTTTATTATTTTTTTTTATTTAGGGTCGGACCAGTCCCATTTTATTAACTGCTATGTATAGGATAGAACCTATTAAGAAAGACTGATTTAAAACTGCATGATTGTACATCTTAAAGTTAAATGCTGATAATAAATAGTAATATTGATTTCAAAGATGATAAGTTTGTTATTTTACCTTTCCTTTTCTTTTTCTTTCAAAGATGATACGTTTTATTTCTACTGTTTTTGTGATACTCGTGGTCCGCTATAAATAAAAGGTAAACTAGAAATTGTACCATTTTGAACATAATCTTTACAAATTTCAAAATGACCGGTCAAGGTGGCCAAGTGGTAAGAGCATCTGCCCAAGAATGTTTGATCCCTGGCTGCGACATATTAAACAAAGTCGTAAAAATGTACTGGTTTAGGTCTTATGCTTGGCGCTCAGAATAAATACAGGGTAGTTCCAGGACTGGTTGGCCCAGTTGTCAGGATAATGTGACTTGGTGTGGCATTATGCCACTTGTCTACGGCGTGATACTGCAATGTGGCCCAAGTAAACATAGTCTTCTAATGACTGAAATAATGTCGTCTGGACGTTTAACCCAGTAAATAAACATACATTTTTCACTGCGTAGTGACACCAACTTTCATAAGTTTGAATTGCAGTGATGCTGCCATTGTGGTAAGATATAGGGATTTGAGTTTCTACATTTGAATTTCGATGGCAAATATTATATTGTACTCTTGAGATAAATTTTGATGTTATGCTGTATTCAAATATACACAAAAAGGTTAATCATTTCACTATTTTTTTTTCTGAAAAATTATACACCCTGTACTTTGCCAGGGCACTATCAGATTTGAAATAAATATACATACAAACAATCTTATCTATACAGAAAATAAAGAAACCACGCTGACGAATTTTGAGATATTCTTAGAAGGATTTTTTTTTATTTCTGCTTGTTGTTGTTGTCAGTGTTTTTGTTTTAAAAGCATGTACCTATTGTGACTGGAGACAAAACTATGCATGTCTATATTTATAGGCACCAACAAACGACACGGGATTGTTAGTTTACAATTGCTTGTTTTGAATTTAAATATAATTATGATGAAATAAATAATTTAACTTTGTTCTCAAATATGTAGCTGTTTAATTTTTTAAGCATTTGAATTTTTTTTTTCGCTTAATCTGTTTAACATGATACAATTGACAATTATTTAGCTACGCCGAATATCTTTTTGAAATATATTTCATGATTTGTATAATTTGTAAGATGCCAGTCTATTTGATTCGTTAAATGTTTCTCAAAATTGTAAAACCGTTAGTCTGATTGACTGAAAATGAACATTAATGTACTATTCTTATTTCATATATCTTTATTTGAGAAAAAAAATCCAATTAAATCCGTCAAGCAATACACATAGAGCTTGTTATTTGTTTTTGAGAGCTAAGACATTGAAATGTAACAAACTTGATAAAGTTGTTTCTTCATTAATTTGACGTCTGTCGTAGAATCGCGACTGAGTTATCCTTTGTGATTTACGATAGCCCTAATTAACCAATTAATGTTGATTTGAATGAAAAGAAATGTCAGTCTAAGATCATTCAGACGTAAAGCAGAATCGATAAATATACAATCTGTCTGTGACATCTTGAATTAATCATAGCTATATACATAGACAAAAATACAAGTAACAAGACCATTTAAAATTTCATTTAATGTTCCAGCTACTTTAATGATAGACGCGATCATCTTTTTTTTTTTTAAATACATCTATCAATTATTGTTGAAAAAACCTTAGCCGAAGTAAGATGACTGACCTATCAGAACCATGACTTTTGTTGGGATTTTACCTCCCAAGGACAGTATTTCAGCCATACTGAGATTACGTCTGCTTGAGACAGATATTGTGGTGTTGTGGTATGATACCACATCCAATCACATTGTTAACCAGTCCTAGAACTGCCCTTTATTCTGTTACTTAAGGAGTTACCAGTAATGTTTCCATCAATTGTCTCCAGCCAAACTTTGTTGACATTTGAGGGTATTTCGCAAATGACTATGGTATAACAATGCCGGATCCATATATATAGGATCTGGCATGAATTGTTATTTCATATCAAATTTTACTAAACGAGTTCATGAAAATGTTATTTAGCGAGCCTTTGGCGAGATAAATAAAATGTTCATGAACGAGTAAAATTTGATATGAAATGACAATTCATGTCAGATTTTTTTATCATATGATCAATAGTGATAGTAAAACGCGAGTATGACTATAAACAAACAAACAATTGAAGGCACGGACTGTGCACGAATTATTTTTGTAATCTAATACCAAGAAAATAGTTTCACATAATAACTGAAAATAAAGATTTAACGTGTGTATTTCTCATACATTTTCAACATCATTCGGTCTAAGAGTTATATGTAATGTGTTAAATATAAGAAAATATGTGATGGGTATACGACACCGGAAACAGCTGTTTGAGCACAATGTCATATGATAAATTAAAACATCTTCCAGGTTTTGATAAATCCAAGTTTTAGCCACTGGCTTTCTAATTTAATATTAAGGAATAAGTCATTGTATTACTTTTAACGTCGATTGGGAAAGTTCTTAAATTATTATCTCTCGATGTGTTGGACCAGTACTTTGCGCATGGAGAACTCATGACGAAAATATTGCCTCAAGCGAATTTTGAATCCACTACTTGTGAATCCACAGTTATGTACGATACACTGCGCTTTCCTGAGAGGAAAGTGAAAAGAAAAGCCACATATGTTCGAAATGTAGTAAAATTTTGTAATCATTGTGAGTCACTTAAAAATAGATTGAAATACAAGGTTTCACTTGGATACGGCATGAATTTATTGATTCAGTTTTATTTACATTCATCAAATTACTGTACATTATTGCCAACATCATGTAAGGGATACAGACACTTGCTAGTCAATGCTGTCACACGCTCGGAATACCTCGTGAATCCAAGTATCTGCGCCTTAAAAATAGACACATATATCCGAATAGTTGTCTAACCTCACTCTTGACCGGTCTGGTTCCCTGCCTACCATACTCCGGGTTTTATAGTGACCTATTTACGGATGATGACGCAAGATAAGACCGAATGAATAGTTGGACGATTTTCATGGTAGAAAAATACCTAGAAGGAAAGATAAGTTGCGTTTTATTTTTATATGGCAACTAGATGAAATGTATGCTCCGTATTCACGAAAAATTAAATACTAGTTGTTTCAGCAAAACACTTCTCTGCTTTTCGAAATTATAAATACCTTCACTTTAGTACGTTATATAGTCTATTTCATCGTCTCAATATGACTGAAATTCAGTCAAAATTTGCTCCTTTACTCATCGTCGGAAACCCCACTTTCGCTCAATACACTCTGTGGGGACGCACTTTGGGGTCCATAGCACCATGGGGTTTGATCTCAAAGTGCGGTCGGTCTTACTCACTATATTGGGTCAGCTTCGAAAATCGACCCTTAAGTGCGTTGATATGTCCCATACACTTTAGGGCTCAACATCGTTTGCATCATTGACATTAATGGTCGACCATTACGAACATCATCATCATCATCATCATCATCGCCATCAGCCCTTCCTCCTCCTACTCATCACTATCATCGCCAAAATCGTGTCTGCCTTAGTTATAGTCAATAATTTCAGCTTTGTTAATTGGCTGTGTGAAGTTGGCTCGACATACGACATACAACAACGACATTCAACTCTCACTATTCACGACATTGGACATTCAGATTTTGAAGTCGCATTTATTGACATTCAGATTTTGAATGTCGCGGCACGACATTCACGACATTGGACATTCAGATTTTGAATGTCGCGGCACGAGATTCACGACATTGGACATTCAGATTTTGAATGTTGCGGCACGACATTCACGACATTGGGCATTCAGATTTTGAATGTCGCACGCGACATTCACGACATTAGACATTCAGATTTTGAATGTCGCACGCGACATTCACGACATTGGACATTTAGATTTTGAATGTCGCGGCCGACATTCAATGATCTGAATTGGACTCAATCTGAATGTCCAATGTCTGATGTCGGCGACTTCAATTTGTATCAAGTGAGAGTTGAATGTCGTATGTTGTATGTCGTATGTCGAGCCAACTTCACACAACCTTGTTAATTAAAGTTATATCATTTATTTCAAATCATATAAGACAAGTACAACACGCCATCCTCACCACACCATTGTTATCCGTTTTAAATTGCGAAGCGCATACGTGAAAGCTTTAATATTAGAACTGAAAACAATAACTACATTTTAACGGTGATGAATTATAACACAGTAGTAGTTGTGAGGTCAAAATAATTAATACTGAAATTGAAAGGGCGCTGTGGTCCATATATCCATAACATATCCGTCTGCGGATTCGAAGGTTGTGGGTTTAAGTCCTTTTGGTCAAGGATTTGTCATGACCTTCCCAGGCGCAGAGTACCAGAAGAACCCAAGAACCGTCGAGTGGGATCAGCATAAGCTGTGAGACTTGTTTCCCTAATGAAGTAAAAAAAAAAGAAAAAAAAAGAAGAGAAATATCCACATTTTCATAATTTCATAAGAAATAAAAGCATTATACATACATGCATGTATGTTATATACTTCACTACTCCTTTTAGCTAGAATTATAATTCACTGTAGGACTATTTTTCAACATTTGTATATACCTATAAATCAACCATGGTGATGATGAAACTTTAATTATGATAAGGTATGAAACAAATGTCTCTCTGTTCATGCCTATTAGTTTAACTGATCTTTTTTATTTATGTCAAATAGTTAAATGTGTCCAAAATGCTCCCATAACTCTCTTTAGTCATTTTATATCAGAAATAAATTGCTTAAACTGCTAAAACTCGTGGAAACATCTTCTGTTCATTCAAATTTATGTTTTTTTTCCATAAATATATTCAACACCGCATTTTTTTTAAAAGACGTTTCTTGTTTTTATCATCCGTATCTTTAGCTATATCAATTTGCGCTTCAAATCGGAAAACGTACGAATTTCAATACAAACTGTCTATGTTACTGTCACTACCTAACAGGAGAGTAACATAAAGCTAGTATGTATATGTATGTACAGCACTTTCATCAATGTTTGAAGGGAGTAAGTAAACGTGTGAGGCCACATTTATGACCAATGAAACGTTGCGTCTCATTAAGTTGTTCGCTATTTTGCCAGTTGAAAATCCCACGGTATATACTGTAGTGATAAAGAAATATACATCGGGGTTCCGATGATGTATTAAGCAACCCCAACTTATTTAGAATCTTTTTTTTTCCAGATTTCTATTTACATGTATAATATCTCTATTTAGCAGTCACCGTCTGGGCTAACCGACTACTTTGTTTCTATTTACAGTAAAACCTGAAATACCATCGTCAGAACCAACGTTCACTCATTACGTTTTGCTACTTGATTGACCGTGTTTATTTAAATAGTAAAACTTCGAACTACTAAATTATTCACTAATTAAAAATAGCTTAATTTAATATTTTTTTTAAAAAATTAAAAGGTTTAAGTAGCTGATTAATATTCATGAAGTAGTCAGTTTTGCCAGTTAAAAATCCCACGTTATATACTGAAGTGATAACGAATATATACCGTGGGTTCCGATGATGTATTAATTAAACAAAAATACACATGTTACTAAATATAGTAATAAAAATACGTTGATGAAAAAAAGATTATCCGTTTTTAAAAAAAAGGTTTATCACAACTTTGCCCTGATAGTAGGAAGGCAATTATCATGATAATCGCCCCTGGAAAAAACACGTGAAAACGTGACGTCATTTTTAATTTCGAACATGAGCGTTATCAGGATTCGTATCTTTTGAACAGTCTTTCCATTTTAACACCATTTGACATCAAAATTTGCTAAGTTTACCCACTTGCAAAAACGTTTTGTTAAAAATATATAAATATATAAATTATATATATATGTATATGAATAATATATAACATAAAATCTTTTTTTTTTAATTATCATTCGTGCACTTGATTTTAATTATAAGTCAATGTAGTCATTTATTGAAATATCATTTGACCCAGACATATATCTGTTAAGCAATATATAAAGTTTGTCAGTTTATTTATGGGGAATCCGATATGCGCGAACAATAAGCACTGGCTTGACCGCTGTTAACTAATTCCAATTTAATTCTCAAAATGTCGTAAAGATATGTATCCATTTTAAAAAGAGTAAACATAATAAATACCAAAATCTACAGTAAAATTGATAATAGAATGCCATTATAACTATGTATTAAACATATGTATTATACAGAACACTGAATGGCTAGTCGGGGCATTTGAATGATAATAGCATCGTCTAATTGATAATTGCCCGAGGGCTTTAGGGCTCTTCACATTGCCGATGGTGTCAGCACCTTGTCGATAGCTCTATCATATTTGAAAAAAATGTGTGTATGTTGTTTTTAATAGAACTCTGTTTTAGAAAATAGTAATCATAGAAATATGATTACACGCTTAAGACTGTCTTCTCATAATTTATCAATAAAATCTGGTAGACATAGGCAAATTACAAGACATGATAGGCAGTACAATTTATGTAATAGAAATGATATAGAAGATGAATTTCAATTTATTCTCATTTGTCCACTTTATACATGTTTACGATCAAAGTACCTACCAAAGTATTATTCAAACAGACCAGATATGTTTAAATTTTTGGAACTTCTGAGCACTGAAAACAAAGAATTAATTAAATTAGCGATTTATTGTAAAAAAGGATTTCAACTTGGAGAAAAGACACTTAATTTTTCAGTATAATACTTAACTATCTCACCACCAAAGTAGTTTTGATAAATAATTATACATCTGGATATTAAAGTCAGCTGGTTATAATGTCACTCTCACATATCTCACATTATTATTCATATAATTATAGTTCACCATGTTGCATGCTTTGTATTTTGTTGCTTTTGTGACGATGAGCTTTGTGCTTAAGTCAAATAAAGATTATGTTCCGTCTGTTCTTTGAACTATTTTTTATGTTGAGCCAAAGGTGAGGTTGGGACAATGTTATATGCACGATTAAGTTGGCTAACATCTACTTCACGAAATCACTCAAGATGTGTCTCCTCTTAAAAGAAAACACACAAGTTGACATTTGGTAAACGTTCTAGCAACGTCATTTGGGGGTATTTCTTATCGAAATTGCATCCAAAGGGATGAGAAAAATGTTCTACGTGGCATGGCATTCTTCCATTTAAAAAAAGCATGTTCTTTAAAAACGGATATTTTTATAAAAGTGCTTACCCTTTTTCAGCCTTGTTTTGGTCGAGGGCTTTACAACGGAAGTGTCGAAGACTCATTTAAACAGATCACCAAAATGTAAAAGAGTATGGATGATTTTATGCAATTTTCTATATTTCAAATTTTGCAGTTACGATTTGTCCTATTTAATCGTCCAATGAGTGCGTATGACGTGTATGGTGCCTACGTGATCAAAGCGGATTATGGACGAGGCAAGTTGCAGCGGCGAATGCTTTACGTCTTGATTTCTTAACTCAAAATATAAATGTACCCAGTGACACTGACTCTGAACCATACTCAAAACATCAAGTGAAACTGTCCATCAAACGGGAGGCAGGTCTATAATGCGAGGTGAAAGGCAAAGTTATATGGCGTACGAGACATACTGTAAATATGTTATCGTTTATATTTATATGGATTAATCAGAGCGATCCGCTTCGCGTCGCTTGTGATAAATTCAATTAAATTTAAATTATGAACGATTTGAGTTTAATATATTAAAATTAATTATTTGTTAAAAATCTCATTATATCAAACTGAATTTAAATAATTGAGAAAATCTTAATAACGTTTCCTTTTAGAGTGGCATGCTTAAGTAAATATAGCTATTTATGAAATATTGCCTCATTAAAGATTAGCAATTGATGATTGACAATGGAGTCTCAAAATGTTCACACAATTTCTTAATCAAATTGACCGATCATACAAATTTTCCAATTTCGTTTGATTATTGAATTTACGTGCAAAATTAACATAATTTGTTTGTAAAAATAGGAGCAATAGCTTTGAAAAGCCACGCGACACGCAACTTCATTTTTTGTTTCCGAAATAGGCCAATTTCATTGTCAATATCAACTTCTTCCCATCTTTTTATGGCATGGATGTTTTTGTTACATATCAATTACAATAATGTATGTTTGTTCAATATTGATATGTAAATATATACAGTCAATTCATCAGTGGTATTGAAAAACACAATACCGAGTTTCTCATCTAATCTACAAATGCTTTCTACGCTTAAAGTGTATTCCCAAAGTAGCCATTGATCAACGATAGAACAAATTTAGGATACACCATATTAACCTAACGTTCAAACTAGAAGGATTACCAAACGTTAAAAACAGGTCATCACTATTGGCATCAAATTGGTGAAGATTTTATCAGTATTTCAGGGACTTCTAGTGATACAATGCTGTACTTTGTAATATATAATACTTTTTTACCGCTTAGAATTGAGACTGGTCGTTATGTAAACGAACGGGTAGAAGATCGTTTGTGTTTGTTTTGTAAAAACGGTGATATTGGAACAGAGACTCATTTTATACTTGAATGTGATAGGTTCAGACATATAAGAGATTATATTTTCAAAGATTTTATATTTACTCCTTCATTTATTCAGAAATCTGCTGCTGAGAAGATAGCTTTCCTTTTAGACGAAAATGCAAGAAAAAGTGCATTTGACTCAGACGTAAGCTGCTTATGCATAGTCCAAAATTCTCAAGTATTATTTATTTATTTATTTATTTATTTAGTTATTCCAGTTACCTTCTCATCAGCACTTTTCTGAAACAGGTTTCTTTGTTATTAACGACTAAAATCATTTTCCATCTTTTCTTTCATTTTACATGTGATATTTTGTGTTAAATTTATAATGTTTGTATGTTCCAACAGTGACTTATAGGCCCACTGGAACGGGTGTTTAAATTGCTTTTTCATCAAAATGTATACTGTATAACGATTGTCACTTTAATAAAACATTTACTAACCTACTTATATTGGTTGTGTACTATGTTGTAAAACTTTATTATCGCGCCAAAAGGTACTAGACTAAGTTTAGCTCCTTTACTTGTCGCTAAGCATATGTCTGGTTGACCCGGTGTCAGAATAATGTGACTGTATGTGATATCATGCCAAGTGTCTACGGCGTGATATTGCAGTGTGGAAGCACTATATTTTTTTGTAGTTTCCAAATGACTGAAATACTGTCGGTTGGTCGGTAAATCATACAAAACAAACAACATCTTATTACAAGTATCACAATTTTAATTACAATTAATAGTTTCCATTTGTGATGTCATACAAAACTTTTTAGCATTAAGTTTCAAAAGGATTTGTTAAGTGAATAATAAGATACTCTGCTGTATTATAGTGATACAGTTTTCTATTGCAAAATAACATAAAAAAAATAAAATTTAGCACTGTTATGCATGTCCTGGGAATTTTCGAAACTTGAAAAAAAAAAAAGACACTTACATACATACATACATACTTTTCTAACGAATATTTATCCAATTTGATGAAAAGCGACCGTTTACACTGGCTGGGAACACGTGACCTAGCGCGCACCTGTTTGAACGCGACAAAAAGGTAAACAAACCGTGTTTTTCGTTATTTTCACTTAAAATCAGTTCGAAGTTTTTAAAAAGAAGTAGCCTATAAAATAACAACGTGTCTGTAGATTCTTTAAATGTATAGAATGCACACATCTACTTATTATTTAGTCCATAATTGCTGATCAAAAAATCGAATCGGGGATGCAGCACGCATGAAAGTTCTAAAACTGCATAGGAAAAAGATGCTGTGCGCATACATATTTAGATTATTGAAGATATTTCAGTACTATTCAATGCTTTCTCACCCATATCACTTGTAAAATGATCATTTATATGCCACAAAACATATAGATTTCTTTTTGTAGAATATGCACAATAATCGTTATAATTTGCAAATATTGGAAAGATGCAGGACGCATGAATTTTACCAAGATGATGCAGGACGCATAAAAATTGACAAACATTTTTGGTGATCAAGTATTGTGTTGAAATATTTTTCCACATTATATTTCACAGGCATCTGTCATCAAAATGGCCGAGTCCGCTGAATCAAGCAGCATGAATACTGGTAATTTATCATTTTAATTATGAATAATAACAATTTATTATTTTATAGAATTCTTATTCGTTTGAATAAATACCCAGCTTACCTGTCTGCTCAGTGTTCGTGGTGAGCGTTTTTGATTGTCCGAATTGATCTAATCTTTTTAAATTCATGTCTCACAAGCCAACCCACCGGAATAACATTTGTTTAAAATAACTAGCATGTACTTATAACATGATTAAAAGTAAATAATTAACAATATTTGTGTATTTATTTCCAAAATGCTTGTACTGTTTCATATTCGTTTTGTCTTTTAGAACGCCACATCTGTTCCGCCTGTGGAAAGGACTATGCCTGTGTCCAAAACTTGCAGGAGCATGTAAAGTACATTCATAATAAATTGAAGGGTAAATACCATTGCTGTGGATTGTGGTTTCGTCGCTCCTGTCAATTGCAGCGACACATATATGCGAAGCATAATCTCACTAAAAAGTTCACCTGTGACGTATGCAACAAAAAGTTCGGGTTGCATGTTGATCTAAGGAGGCACATTCGAAACCACGCTAAGGCCTACCGCATTCGTTGTGAAGAATGCGGCCAGGGATTTGAAAGCAGGCAACGTCTAGAGGACCACAAGGGAATACATACGGCTGCCCCACCTGCCCACCAATGCCCGATTTGCCTGAAGAACTTCCGATTCAAATCTAACCTCCCGCGGCATATGAAAACACATGGTGAAAAATGAATCATAAGTAAATATTTAAATTTGTTTATATTTTAATTTACAGCTATTCTAAGAGCAATGGACGAACTGTGGATTTAGTTATGCCGATGTTTTCCTCATATTAGCTTATCTGAGCACAAAGTGCTCTATGTTAGCTTTTGCAATCTGCTGTTGTCCGTCGTCCGTCCGTCGTCAACTATTTCTTTTAAACAATACCTCCACCTAAACCACTGAACACAGATCTTAGATATTTGGTGTCTTTTGGTGTCTACCAAGTTTGTACAAATCATAATCATAGGGCTCACTGGCTAAAATAGGGAAAATTTGAAAAAAAATACTATTTCTCAGAGACCATAGGGCCTAGAGCTAGGATATTTAGCATATAGCATTGTCATTCAGATGTCTACCTAGTTTGTACAAATTATGACCTTTGAGTCAAATTTGGTCACAGCACAAGGCTCACTTAATTTTACATAGGCTTACATATAGAATATCTTGTATAGTACCAAGTGAATTGCAAATATATATATCTGTATGTTTTTTATGATTATGTTTTCTGTATAACTATGATATGAAAGGCAATAATGGTCAGGCAGCAATATTTCTCAGGTGAGCGATTCAGGGACATCGTGACTCCCCTGCTTAACATAAAGTATATGTTAAGGTTCTATTCAACCATATTGTTTATTTGAAGTGATAAGGTTATAGTCACTCAGGGAGCCCGGGCGTGTTCCGTATGTATTCCCTTGTGGTCCTCTAGACGTTGCCTGCTTTCAAATCCCTGGCCGCATTCTTCACAACGAATGCGGTAGGCCTTAGCGTGGTTTCGAATGTGCCTCCTTAGATCAACATGCAACCCGAACTTTTTGTTGCATACGTCACAGGTGAACTCCTTAGTGAGATTATGCTTCGCATATATGTGTTGTTGCAATTGACAGGAGCGACGAAACCACAATCCACAGCAGTGGTATTTACCCTTCAATTTATTATGAATGTACTTTACATGCTCCTGCAAGTTTTGGACACAGGCATAGTCCTTTCCACAGGCAGAACAGATGTGGCGTTCTAAAAGACTAAACGAATATGAAACAGTGCAAGCTTTTTGGAAATAAATACACAAATATTGTTAATTATTTACTTTTAATCATGTTATAAGTACATGCTAGTTATTTTAAACAAATGTTATTCCGGTGGGTTGGCTTGTGAGACATGAATTTAAAAAGATTAGATCAATTCGGACAATCAAAAACGCTCACCACGAACACTGAGTAGACAGGTAAGCTGGGTATTTATTCAAACGAATAAGAATTCTATAAAATAATAAAGTGTTATGATTCATAATTAAAATGATAAATGACCAGTATTCATGCTGCTTGATTCAGCGGACTCGGCCATTCTGATGACAGATGCCTGTGAAATATAATGTGGAAAAATATTTCAACACAATACTTGATCACCAAAAATGTTTGTCAATTTTTATGCGTCCTGCATCATTTTGGTAAAATTCATGCGTCCTGCATCTTTCCAATATTTGCAAATTATAACGATTATTGTGCATATTCTACAAAAAGAAATCTATATGTTTTGTGGCATATAAATGATCATTTTACAAGTGATATGGGTGAGAAAGCATTGAATAGTACTGAAATATCTTCAATAATCTAAATATGTATGCGCACAGCATCTTTTTCTTATGCAATTTAAGAACTTTCATGCGTGCTGCATCCCCGATTCGATTTTTTGATCAGCAATTATGGACTAAATAATAAGTAAATGTGTGCATTCTATACATTTAAAGAATCTACAGACACGTTGTTATTTTATAGGCTACTTCTTTTTAAAATATTCGTACTGATTTAAAGTGAAAATAACGAAAAACACGGTTTGTTTACCTTTTTGTCGCGTTCTAACAGGTGCGCGCTAGGTCACGTGTTCCCAGCCAGTGGTTTAGTAGACCATAAATATTTCATTCGTCATCTACGTTTTGAAATTAAATAGATAGATTCATCCATTTATGTGGTATTTCAAAGAAAATGTACTGTCGTTCGTGACTGGCCTGTACCAGACTTCCTTTAAAAAACATTTTATATATTTATTACACGCTACTGCAGTCAGACAGGACTATTTTTAATGTCTGTCTTCTGATGAGTCTCGAAGAGACGTTAACCATAAACGATAACAAATAAATCATAATTAAACTTTCCTATTTCCGTACAGCAGGAAAGTAAGGACATTAAGCTTATACAACTATAAAGCTATCAAAGTGCTATGTCATGTCTACTTGTCCGCCTACTTCTACATCGTGCACGATTCAAATAATATCTTACTATTTTTGGATTTTTTTTTAAAAGATAAAATGTGTTTTTTTTATAAACTCAAAGTCTGTAACACAGTCTCCTTGCACGAATGTCATAGATCTTTCCATTAAACTAGGTCATTAAATCACTACCATTTTAATTTTTTATTCATTCTCTCAGCACATTAATACATGTATTATGATGTTGTTGTTGTTGTATTGGGGTTTACCGTCGCTGCGATAGTATTTCAATCATAAAGCGACGTCCAGCTAATTACAGGTGGAGGAAGACCACGAGTACACAGAGGTACCCGGGTAGAACCACCGACCTACCGCAAGCCAGCTGGAAGGCTTCCTCACATGAAAAATCCGAAGTCCCTACCGGGATTCGAACCCACTGAGAGATTTGTAGTCCACGACTGTAACCGCTCGGCCACGGCGGCCTACATGTATTATGAGGAAAAGAAGATAATTTATGTACTATATAACAATGTGGGTACGGATTGTACATTTTGTACATTCAATAAGTATTCTATTACATAATAATATTGAATAGCTTCACACTATTTCTATTTATAGGAATAAGGGGCGCAAGTCCGGAAACACACACAGAACCGTAAAACCTCTATTTACAAGCACTGTGTTTAATTCGAGGTACAAGGAAATATTTTCGATTTTTGGAGTTGAATACAAGCAATAATTACTGCCTTTAGACAGCCTGCTGTAAATTCACAACGAATATAACATTGTTTATGTAGTTAACAGTATGCAAACTATAATTAAATCTCTTTTTATAATTAAATCGAGCTGACCATCTCAGAGGTAGCACACACTTTGGAATGAAACCACAACATCAACATTGTAGTCACCACTTGGTATGTGACGTCATTTTAAGCTATCGCGAATAGCATATTTTGCATCAATGCAATTTTATTATTATTATTTTTATTATTACTATTATTATTAATAGTATTTTCTTTATTCTTTTATTTTGCTGGTGATGTGAAATTCATACACCGTAAAAAAGATCCAAACTTCGTTTATCTTGTAATATGGCCAAAGGCAGAAAAGAGGCAGTACTACGGTCTCGTGACTTATTTATGCAGATGATCCAAAATATAGAGCGTTGTGGGTATCAAAGAGAGACCCCGTGAAAATGACCAATCAGTGAAAGAACAATTTCTCTTTACCAATCAAATAACTCTTTCAAAACAAATCCCCACATTTCGGTGCCTTCCGTGCAGCTGCGCAAATTTGGATAGAGAAGGACGTACTGAATTATTACAGATGTAAAGTATTCGCATTTGACCATTGATCTGAACGACAGTGTGGAAAATCTTTTCTTTTTCAAAAGGTCTTAATTTGGTGAAACCATACCAGTTTCTAACATTTGGCTCACGAACTCTGAAGGGTTTCCCGAATGTTTGGAAATCCTGAACATCAGACAAAAGAATCATAAGGGCTTATGTGCAAGGCAAAATGTTCCACTTTGAATGCGCCATATCTTATTAAAAAAGCTGGAGAAAAAAATAAGCATCCGAGTCGAGGCAAAATATGCCACTTGTGACAGCTAAAAATGATGTAACATACCACATAGAATGGGCACACTGCTAATTTCTACTTCATTCTAATACTTTTGGCTAAATAAAGATAATAATGTAATGGTAAGAAAAAAGAGGACAGTGAGGAAAAAGTTAATTTGCACGCTCTGTAGGGATGAATGATATCGGGCATACAATTATTTTGGGTGGTCACAACACTGTGCAAATAATTCATAAACCGAGTGTCCGCCATTACTGTGCGGTTATATGGATAACTGCATGGTCCGCCATTACCGTGCAGTTTCATCAGATATTGCATAGGCGTGGAAACTCCGCCCACTAAAATGTGCGCGGTATCCAATTTAAACATGGGTACTTTTCTACAGAAAACTATCTAGGCCGTTTTGAAAGTATGGGAATAGAATTACATCAAATCACTTTCTATCAAATGGAATATCATGAATAGGCAAAGTAGGAGGATCGAGACATAATAAAGCTCTAGGGGGAAATTTCAAAACTACTAAACACCATTAAAACAGATGTAAAAATATGAAGAAGAAAAAAAAAACTGACCATCATAACAGATGTATTTCATTGCTGTCTTTTTAAAAACATGGCGATATATTTATGAAAGTGAATATTCTGTTACCGCAGCGTCTGTAATATGCAATAAAAAGAACTATTTCCATCCGAAGACCATTTCAGACGAGAATAAAACTCACTGCTGTTCATCCACTTATGTCAGTAATCAATACATACAAATACTGTCCCTGACATCTCTGGCAAATCCAAGCGTTCTGATTGTCTCATTTAACCGGTATTTGTACGCAGGCTTTATTCATTAGACACGCCGAATAAGACGTTCTCTCTTTTTCCGTTGATTGTTCGTTTGTGTGTATTACTATTGATAATGTTTCCATGCCGTATTTAAGTCATTCTTGTTTCTCATTTGCCTTTAGAGAATAATGTCACTTCCCCTTAATCACAACGATTGGCCCTAAAGCTTACGTATTAGTACATAGTTAAGCGTAAAATGACCCTCTAGTTTCTAATTGGATTTCTATGTTGGCTTTTCTGTGTTCTGGGATGAATATAATATTAGAATGGTTTGTTTATTTAGTTAAACGTTCCGCCGACAGAGTTTAATCATTAGGAGACTATGTTATGGTGCTGCCAGGCTGACGTATCACGCCGTAGACATATGGCATGATATCACACCCAGTCACATTATCCCGACACCGGGCCAACAAGTTAATACTACCCGTTTTATAATTAATTATGCCGCCACTACCAGTACGACTTTGGTATTTCGCGGTCGGGGATCGAACCTTTTCGATCACCGTGGAAAGGAGAATTGGTAGCAATTATTATCTTTAATGAACTGCCATTTTTACTCATTGAAACTCGAGAATATCCTTAAATCTTGCTCGTCTTTACAGGGCATGTTAAATGACAAGTATATTCATATTTTACGCGGATGTATCCTTCAATTCAAATCGTAATAGGAATGTCAATGCCTCATGCTGTTTTAAATCAATATCTCATTCAGAACTGTCAATTAGTCATTCAAATGTTCATAATAAGACATATATATTTTTTCCATTGATGTTAAATGAAAAATACGATCAGCGGTCAAAATATACAGTATACAATTTATTAAATGTATTATATTTAAACACATTTACCATATTGCATTATTTCTGGTAGTAATATTCTGCAGTTTTGCCATAAAAAGAGTAAGTTTTTTTTCTACGGATTATTTTTCTGTGATTTTTTAAACTACATTGACTGGTTGTAATGTTTTGTCGCTCACAGTTAGCATACTCTTGCTGGTAATAAAATCTCAGTCATGTCGTATTTGAATGGAATCGATATTTAATTGATTTTCATGGGGAGAATGAGGGTTTTATCCTGCGAATATATTTCTACTGTTGTTTAATTTCCACGGATTTTATTTCTGCGGCTTTGTGTTCATCCGCAGAAAGCAGAAATAAATCAATCCGCTGAAATAACCCGTACTCATATCATCTTAGCATATAAAATATTTTGATTACTGACCATATGCTTTTAGATTTAAGAATAAGGAAATCCGTGCTAAAAATATATATTAAATAAAACAGACTGACCTACATAATCCTGTTTTATTTGGCCATGCCGTCAGGAACACATTTTTTTCTATATTTGGGATGAGATTGCAATAATCATCAATATTAATTTGTTTATTTAAAGATAGTAAAATGAAAATGAAAAATATCATAAGTATATCACATTATCTTCAAATGTGTCAATATCTACAATTGAGATTAAAGGTTTTACAGAAATAGGATTCCTTTCTACACGGTATAGCCTCCAAATTTCCATTAAAAAATAAACATTGCATGTAGTTCAAAATATTGTATCTTAAGTAGTGGAAGAGCATTAAATATTGTCGCAGGTTAGGACAAAGCTGTACAAACGCCGTTCTCAAAATTCTCTATCAGAGCCAGTTATGAAAGAAAACTTTTTGAAAGAAATATGGCACTCAAGGGATACCATTGCCAATTGAGAGTTTCCTTGATTTGAATGGGGGTCAACCTGGAACAATGCAAAGGCAATAAATGTGTCACTAGCGAATGCTTTCAACATCACTATTTTGCCCTTGGGGTTTTAAAAACTGATTTAATGTCTGCAGGGAGCGACCAGATTGACAATGTATACTTAAGATTAGAAAACAAAGACACATTTTAGTAGATGAGTGGTACAAATTCCCAAATTTTACATTCCTTAAAAATCAATCTTTTAAGTTATCTGGTCTAAGTCACACCATCGTTTCCGAAGAAAACACGGATTAATAATACGCAAGTAAACGGTAATGGAAGAACTTGACCATGATACAGGGGCTCGAATTGAAATGGGTCGAATCATATCGTATATCATGTAACAGGAAAGGGAGAATCCTGTTTTCGGCTATTTTTTAATATCACAGTTACGTGAATTTTTTTTTTTTTTTTTTGCTATAATTTTTTTTAAAGACGACGTATTTTTATATGATAAAAAAAAAAACAAAACTGTTTTTAATTTTTCAACCGAGCAACTGATGGGACTGGCTATTGTCAGTTTCATTTGCAGTGAATAAAAAGTTCATTTCTCAGTTGCCAATTCATTTAAATTGACTTTTAGTAATTGCAGCGGAAATTTCAAACCTGCATAAAATACATCATTATGATTGATATCCAGTGTCATGGTAAATCTTTTCTTAAAAAGACATATAGTTGTAAATCCTTTTTCCCGGGAAAATGGGTTTTGTTTATATTCTGATTAACCAATGAAAAATAACTTTTTAATTCACTGCGAATGAAACCGGATATAGCCAGATAAGGCAGTTGTCAAGCTCGATTGGAACATGACAACCACATTATAATTATAAGAGAAAGTCAGTCACAATAACGTTAAGTATTTTTATTACCACCAAATTAAACACATCTTGGTCCATTTACAATGCCATAGTTGTATAAAAAGCGCGATTTCCCACTTCTGGTCTCAAAACAGTGCCCTACCTTCCATGTTAATGATATCGTTATACGATAGGATTCGCCCCATTCAACTTCGAGCCCCCTGTGGACCATGAAGGCAGTTAGATTGTGATTTTGGAAAGTATGGATGAAATAATGGAAATTATTAAAATTTTAAGCACCATAATGCGCTAGAAATAGTGTTAATGAACGTCAAAAAGTTAGAAACTAATGGTAGCATTGATTCGTATCTATATAATTATATATAATATTCAAGGCTAATTTAAATTTGATTCGTGGGCTGGAGAGGTTGATGTTCCTCTTTTGAAAAGAGTGACAGAAGCAAAATCCAAATTGCAGTTACGGTTACAGTAATGTTATCCTTGTTTACCTGTTAAGCATAAATATGTGCCGGTGAGAGAAATAAATTCTACTAAATAATATTATATCTGAATCACAATCCGACTTTAAGTAAGTGAAATCTGCTTTGGATGTTGTACACACACACACACACACACACACACACACACAAAAACGAAAACAAGGGTAACATATGTTTTGCCTTGAACTAGCCAATAGTATGGAAGCTTAACTGTCTTATGTCTTACTGCGTTAAATTATTGCGGTCCTATGACAGCAATGTTTTTGTTGTTGTTGTTGTGTGTTTTTATTATTATTTATAAACCCACTGGTGTAGACATTTTTTATCATGTTCATGGATGTTGTCAAAATATAAGGAAAATGAGTTAAACTTCCTGTCGTTGCCTCCGGACTATCCCCTTCAAGCGTATATTTTAGGGACATATGTAATAAACGGTCAGAGGATTAGAAATCCCGGGATCTGTACCTAAATCCCGGACCATTCGGCTCGTATTGAATAATATAAGTTTATGCTAGTCAGTCATTTTACGCCTGCGTTAAATCAAGATTATTTGATTTGATTGTTTTCAGTGAAGTAACTCAGTCTGACTAGATTTAATTCACTACAGTTACTTCTGATGGAAACTGAGCCAAGATTGTAGAGTCGTTTCTTGTATTCAGTTACAGAATCTACTTCTTGGCTTAGTGGCTTCGCTAACTTGTAATCTACATTTATTGACTTTAAATTGGTGTTCACGAGCTGAAAGAAATAATGGTGCGTTTCCAGTTATTTCAGTTAATCTTAAAATAGAACAATGTTTCCTTTTACAAAGAATATATCAGAGATTGTAAGATCGACAAGGGGAGATAATGTTATTGTTAATAGGTTCAAAAGAAAATTAGTTGCCGTTTGATGACATTATCATCATTGAATTTTGTAGATTATTTGATATGTTTGGTTAATCTTCTACAAAATAACTGCAATTATTAGATAAATATAGTGTTGCAGCAGGGATATAAGGGCCATCCTAGACAATCCCAAGTGGTGACAAGATGAAAAAAGGTGAGCTATCAGGAAAGAAAACGGCAGTTTCACTTATAATAACCTGTTAATAAAAATACTGAATTACATTCTTTATGCTGGAACTCTATTCAACAATTTGATTTAAAACCCAGCGCTTTTCTAGTTCATTTGCTGTTTCTGTTTTCTCAAAATAACTGGAACGTTTATCAAATACTTGTCTAAATAACTTAAAAACAAACTAAAACTTATTTTCTTCCTCCCCAAATCTACTTCATACTCTCTATTTGAATATTAATTTTATATACTTTTTCGAAAGGAAACATAAAACAACAAACGCACGTGAATATATGTGAGAAATTTGAAAATATATTGCTAACCTCGTTTTCAGTAAGGACCACTTCAAATCGGACCACGACCGCGACACGTTCTTCCCCACCTAATAGCAGTTCGGTCGCGGTACAAATTGGAAAACCTCTTTTGGTGTGATGGCAATCACGACACTAGTTCGCTCTAAGTACATGTATATGCAAAATGGCTTTTTAAATTATATTCAGTGTGCTCGCCACGTGAGTGGTACGCTTGCACCACGATCTATACGCGAGAAGTACGTTCCCGAGACGAACCTGCCACGTGAGCCAGCGATCGGACCACGCTCCTGGTCCAAACCGCGACAAGATACAGCTACGCTCTAGACGTGGTGGTGCCACGATCGCACGTCTGCGCTACGTGTCCAGTGTGGTCAGTCCTGGTTCATGGTTTATATATTTCACTACGTTCTACCACATCCTATCAAGCTCAATGACAACTCCACTACGTTCTTGAAGACCGACCTACAACGTTTTGGCTGATTTTCAGATCGTTGCACGGTCGTGATCCGGTTCGTAGGGAGTTTGAATTCTATTGGGTAGAAAAGCAGTCATTGTTTTGTCCAGTAGAAGAGGAATTCTGTTCAAACAGCAGAGTCGAATTTTCTCATTAGAATTGAAAAAAATCTTTATTTTTGAGAATGATCTTGATATTGTACATAATGATATCATTTTCCCCGTCAGCTGCCACAATCGTTTAAAGGCAAAGACACACTGACATACACTCGTATGGTAGAAAAAACCATAGAGGTCTGAGGCATTGAACATTTTGTGATAAGTAAAATACCGAGGTTGTGATAAGTAAATACCGAGGATGAACGCAGTTGTTCCTCTCTGTGGGTAGGCTAAAATGAAATCAGAAACTCCGATTTAGATAATACTACATAAAACTGAATTCCGTTAATTTTTGACAAACAGTAAATTTCGGTCAGATCACAATGCTGACAAGTCGTAATATAATTTCATTCATTCCAGCAGAAAATAAAAAGAAAACTTTTTTTTTGACATTTTGAAGATGCAATATTTTAATTCATCTTTTAAACATCGAAAATGGTATGCTCAGACGTGACGATAAAATTTTCGAAGGTCACTTGATGAATATGAAATTGCATTTTCTGAAAAAGACCATAAAAATGAAAAGCTCCTTTTGTTTACACTTGATTATTTATTTGACGCGATTCAAATAAAGATTTTCAACACACACACACACACACACACACACACACACACACACAAGTGTCTGGTTTGCGATAGTTCGATTGTTACAATGTTTTGAATGAGGGAGTGACAGGGTGTCAGGACGAGTTATCCGACTTGATCGGGGACATTTTACCGTAATTGTACCGTGTAAGAGAAAATTGTCCCTGCATCAGCTAAATCACCATAAGACCAACGTCTCAACAATACTCGAACATCGTGTCATTGACGATGAAACATTAACTATGATTCATTTTTTATACATTGATCAGTGAGTGATACACGGTATTACGATGTGAAAAAGTCACCGCTGTGATTAGTCTTATAATGAGAACGATTATATAAGTAGACTCATTATTCGCCGCTGCCAGATAATTTACGTTTATCAGACACAACGGGGGTTGGGTTAACAATGAATGGGGCTGTAATTGGAAGACGGAACGCATGTTAGGATTCAAAACCCCCCGAATTAAGCCTATAATTGCATTAAAGATAGTGTGAGAAACGGCATCATAAACCAATTTATTTGCAGAGAATCGTGTGGCGCTCCAGTCATTTCATTATGGAAAAGTCGATAGGACTGAATACAGTGTTGGTTATATCATTTTCTGTATTTATTTTTTCTAAAATTTATGTAAGCAACAGCAACTCAGCATGATTTCTATGTAAATGCTACGGTCGAATCTTCTAGTACTGCCAGGTCAGATATGACCGGGCCATTTCTTACAGGTACATTGGGACATGTAATTTCTTCCATTGGAATATTTTAAATTACCACAAACTGTTGCGATTTGTAAGTAAACAAAAGAATTCATATCGGTAAGGCTAACTACGACTTTCAAATAATTCTACAAATAGCTTATAAAATCGTCTAATTAAAAAACAGCAACTTTATTACACAATGTGTGTGTGCGCGCGCGCGCACACACACACACACACACACACACACACACACACACACACATATATATTGAATCATATATGGATGTATTTATAAATTAGGCATATCTTACAAACACACATATCAAAGTCTTAAACTGAATTGAGGCAGATGGCACCTTAACATAACTATGTAATGCACTGAGCTCGATTTTCACACCCCAAGTACGATCTAATTTAGAAGAAATAAATTAAATTTAAAAATAAAAATGAATTTAGTAGCATTAACCTTAGATATTAAAAAAGATGGATAATTTTTAATTTTTTTAAAAAAAAAAACAAATATGAAATATAAGAGACTATTATTTCATGACACAAAATTTTAAGTAGTAAGATGTACATTGTAAGATGTACAGTACATATTATGGGAACAATTCAATGTGAGGCATATATACATGTGCTAGATTTTTGTAATTTTGTACCATATCCATGCTAATAATGGTTCATAATTAAATAAATACTGATCTATATTCTGTAATCAGGGTAAAATGTATTCCATATTCAAGTAGTGATCTATATAAATACTGGTCCATAGTCATATATGAAAAGGCCAATAATATAAATATTTATGACGGAGGACAAGTAAGAAACCTGCAAAACTCAGCAGTCTGAATTGCAGATTATTTTAGTTTGCATCTAGACAAAGAAATGAGGTAGTCAAGGCTAAACTACCGCTATCTCATGGAAGAAAAATAATGACACACAATTGCTGGCTTATCGTCTGTAGATGATGAATGTACATTCCTAACGAAATCAGGAATATCTCTGGAAACATTTGTGTAGCTGGATAAAAAAATAGGGTAGTTTATAGAATACTCTATGTGTGCTGGTTAAAGTATGGTAAAAATAGACAGGATAATGTTCACAGCGACCGAATGGCATTTCTCGCCATTGATCAACAAAAAGATAAAAAAAGATAAAGAATAGAAACATATTTGTTTTACACTTAATGAGAAAAAATCTAGAAGAACTGTTAAAAAAAACTTATAGCTACATCATTTAAATTTTGTCTATTCGATAAAGTAAATACAAAGTACATCCCACTTTGAAACATTCGGTTTTCCCACTAAAAGAACATTACCAACAGCGTTTGATATTTGCATAGCCACCAGTCTCCGTGAAATAGTGTCTATAAACGCGGAATAACTTAACCATTCACTGCTACTTCTAACAGACAGGCAAAGGCCGGTGGCCCTACTCTAGTGACTCTGTGCACACGGGACTCTTAACAGCTCTGTTGTTGGACGTCTCTATTTGACCCAAAGTCTCTCACGGCGACAGTGAACTCCGGTCAGATCTACAAACCGTGTTAATTCATAGCCACCGCAACACATGTCCCACCTTTTGGCTTAGTGATAAATGCAGATGTATTCAAATTAAAATAACATTCCAGATACACGTGTAACTTGCTTGAATATTTTTGAAGCTTTAATAACAGGTAAATCAAAGATAGAATCGAAGATGTAACATGAAGCAGCCGAAAATGAACTAAAGACAGTTTGAAAATAAAGTCAATCCTTTTTACACGGTCTGACAGTGGATCGTGATAAGTTGCCGCTAACAGAGGTGACCGCTAAATAAAGGTTAAACATATTACAAATGCTAGTTTTGTTAAATCAAAACCACCTAATGCATCTTCTTAGAAGGAAAATGTTAACAGAAAAATAGAATTTTGTTAAACTTTACATGATTATAGAGAATCGTAAAAGGAACATTTTTATGGAAAGAAATTTGGGGGTCACCGTCCTACTTTTTGAGTTATCTGCCCCTGAATGTGATAAATAAGCACGTTTAGGCCATATTCAAGGGCAGATAACACAAATAATGGCAAATAATACCTCATACGGTTTCAAAATAAATATTTAATAATTTATTTCCCGTCTCTGTGTGAATTTTGTAGAAATTCTGTGCGATAGATATTATACTATAATCACTCATGCAAATATATATCAATTTTCCTCAAACTATCTCCCCTTTAACAATGCAATATATTTACAGTTTTAAACATAACATGACTTTTATAAGATCAGTTGGTTTCAAATTTCTCATAATGTCTTGAAATGAAATCACAAACATTATTAAGAAATAATAAATGGTATCAGTAAGATTAATTTTGAGTTATCTGCCTACGAGGGCTATTCAATATTTAGTGTCACTTGACCTAAGAGTTTGAAACTAAATAATTCACCTGAAATCGTTCATTTCAATCTTTCAGAATACTCTTCTTTGGTATTAATATAGATTTTTTTCATTTGGAAATTGGATAAATAAAGACATGGCGTCAAATCTGGCGAATATAGAAAAGATGTGTGGATGTGGACAATAGTAACGTAATCATCATGGTGAGCTACAAGCATTACTGGTGACCTAATGTCATAAAATGCATATTAAAAAGGAGAAAGGAAACCCCTGTAAAAGCCAGTGGAAAATATTAATTTTGCACACAGCAGATCACTGAATATTGCAAAATTTCAAAAAGAAATGGAAAATCACAGAAAACAAGACCTCCGCTGAGAGCGGGGCAATATACGCCCGAAGGTGAACTACCTTTGACAAATGGATAAGCACTTTATCAACACCAACATTTTGATTAGGAGATTCGGACAGACAGAATGAAGGAGGGTGAACTTACAGTCCCCTCTTGTGTAAACATCGATAGGGCACAAAATGTATTCGCATTATATCAGTATGACATGTTGCTTCATACTGTGACCATGACCCATTACAACTCAAACTTGCACTTGATCTGCACTTCATCTCAGTTTGGTTATGGTTGCCATTTCTGGCAAATAGTTTAAATCTGCTTGAGTGACTCAAGAGATACAGAGTGGACACAAAATAGTCTAACATTATAATAGAATGACATGTGTGGGGCCTCAATGGCCGAGAGGGTAAAGTCACTGACTTTAACACACACTCAGCCCCTCACCGCGTGGGTTCGAATCCCGGCAGGATCATTTGGACGGTAAACTCAAATAGTCAAGTCAGTATGACATGTGACCTTCAAGTATGGCCTTGACTTGAATCAGGTTATTCGAAAACTAGGCGCTTTACATCCTCTCAGCATGCTTAAGATTTCTGTCAAATAATTTTAATTTCCTTCCAGCGGTTATCGTAAGATACAGAGCTGACATAAAATTGCTATCGGACGGACGGACGGACAGACAGACGGACGAACGAATAGTGGAATAACATAATACCGCCCTTCGGGTGTATAAAAATGTAAAAATATCATAAAATAATCATTTCCTTTCTGCAAGGAATTATTTTCAGTTTGATATATCTTATTATTATTATTTTTAAATTGTGATTTAAATTAACCAGTGTAGCAGAAAAAACAACACATTTACATAGTTATCATTTTGAAGGTTCATTTCTATTTTACTTAAGACATTAATTAATTAATACATAAGGTATAATTTTGTTGGTAATAGTTCTCTTGTAATACACAATATACTCTCACATATCTTCAATAGAAAAGGAGATATATGAAAACATGACTTTGCAAGAATTAGACAATTTGTTTAGCGCTTTTGTGAGATTTGACTAGGTGCCAATCTTTGGTTAATATATCTATGTTGTCACGAAACAGTTTGCTGCGATTGAATCATTTTCAATTTAGAACTCTTTTTTTTTTCTTGAAACCCTATTTAGGCAAAATTTTGTAGTGGTCCTGTATTGCCTTAGACACTGGTATGATGGTCTAACAAGTTTTCGGGATACTAACGAGATCGATCTATATTTGCATATCAAATATTATTAAAATTTTCATTTAATTAGAATAAAGGGGTGAAACAATACATTTTGTCACTCCCTGTACACATTTGCGATCTTAAATTCATCTCGATCAAAACAGAACAGCGTTCATTCCAATGTAGGTCAACGGTGATGACATAAAATGTTACTAACAAGTTTTCGGGGTATTTTCAAATTAAGCTCAACATACTCTGTTATTTAAATATGCATCAAAATTCCATTTCAGAGAATTAATGCTGTTATGATTTGATATTTATAGAGCCTTTATTTTGTCTGAGATGCTGATTTGGTTATTTTTTTCTGATTGGCATTCTCGGTCGGAAAAAAGTTGCAACTTTATCCGGGAAAACTGCTGACCTTTCACCCATCCCTTCGACGATCATTTTTTTTTCATTTTTAAATTAATGACAGTTACCATTGATGACACATATGGATAATTAAAACATTTTTACACATATTCATCACAAAACATATACTTTACACACCTTAAAAAGCTTCTCGCACAATCTATTTTCCAACCCCTTAAAATTCATAACAAATATCCACCATTTTTTTTATTCAAATTAAGCCATCATGTGACTTATTATCCGGGTAATTGATAACATTTAGTTTGCTGTCTGCGCAAAATACTAAACCTGTAAGTTGTATTAACTTAAATAAAAAATATAAAAGGATTTTTGTTTGAAAATATGTAAATCTTAATAATTCAGATGAGTTTGATCTACAAAATAGCTAATCAAATACGAGTTCAAGATTTTAATGAAATGGACGTGCATCTTAAACATTGTCTAGAATTTACACAAGAAGTCACATGATGTCTTAATTTGAATATTAGAGCATGGCTGACATATGTTTTGGTCATATGGGACAGCGAAAACAACTCGTCATATCACGTTCTCACGCGAAAACTATGTAAAAGTAAAATACCCCGAAAACTTGTTATACCCCGAAAACTGGTAGTCAACCTTACTTGTATAATGATATGACATACACACACTTAATGTTAATTTAATTTTGGTCATGATATCATTATTGTAAAAATACGTCCTTACGCTCTTTCGTTTTCCGACAAGTCATATTCCATTTCAATCTCCAAGCAGAGTTGTCGTTCGTTCCTCACTAAACCATCTCTGCAATGGGCTCAAAGACAAGAATCCTGTCAATCGGAAAACAATAATAATAATAAAATGGTATTTTTTATTTTTATTATGAGAAATATTATTCTGCCTTATTACGCAGATGGGAACAATCCGCAGATGTACATATTTACAAATCGTACTTGAGTACATGTGATTGATTTAAGAGGGGTTACATTCCTTGCGTTGACTGCTTTTTGACAGAATGAATATTGCCTTGATATCTCAATGTATAGTCCTATTGTAAATGAAATTGACAGACTGAATAGCATTGTGCGTCATTACGAGAATCTTGTACTGAGAGACAAACAGCGTGAAATCACGTGAGATTCAAAATGTCAACAACGGTCTGAATGACATCACAGTTCTACTTTCTGAGCCCACCAAAGTGATGAATGTAATGTAATTCGATGCGTAGGAGAGTGATTCCATTCCTGTTGAAAACGTAAACATATTCTGAATGGTCACCTGTTGGCGATATAGTTGATTTTTCAAATATGTCTTCAGGCAAGCTGAAACCTTGATTTATATGCATTGGAAATAAGATTAAGCAGAGCTTTTGACAAAACATCAATAATATTTACAGATACTTTAGACAGTCACGCAATCACATGATATCTTCTGTTTGATCATCAATATTCCATTTCGACATATATCAAGTGCATATACACAGGAGCACACTATCCGTATATGGTTTCATTTTTAATCACTTAGTTTACGTCAATTGGGAGGAGAGGATTTTTTTTGTATCTGATTACTTTCATTCAAAACATCAAAAGTCAGATCTCGCAATCCGTTCTTCAAGGAACCTGTGCGTGCTCGGCTGTTATTAATTAATTGTAAATGTCGTCATATTCACGTGTTTTTTTTTTAGTTTAATGTTAATTCCAGCATCAATTTTGCTTTTGATCATAGCTCAAGATTGTTTTTTTTCTATTCTTAAAGATGTAAGACCTTGATAATGTGAGTACTTTGGTCATCCGTATGATCTGATCACATCGGAGGCTAACATGCCATATAAAACCAAGTCATGTCATGTTGTAATAAACGTATATATTGAGTATATTCAGAATTAAACATAAGCCTAGCTAAGCGGATGCAAACGTTCGTCTGATTTTTGTCACAATAATTATAAAGATATTGTCCTACGGACTAGACACTTAAGTTATAATATTTCCTTCGGTTACTGTGTTCAAAGAAGCAAAACATGTCTTTGGGTGGAACAAATTGTTTATCTTGTTTTTGAATTACATGTCAACAATGCTTCTTTAATGAAGATGTGGTAAGAGGTGTAAAATAAAGTTTTTTAGAAAATAAAAACAAGGGTTGGGGGAAGCGGTGTAATCCAAATTTTGGGGCAGTGCTCACAATGAAGATCAATATTAAAATTAAGTACTACAATGTATCAGTATTCTGCTCTGTGAAGATATGAGGACCAATAAGACTTCTATTAAGTTTCAAACTAATACAACCTAAATTTTGTAATAAACTTCTAACATGTTTAAACCATTTTTTTCCTGAGTCATTGTCTAGTTCTCCGAGCATTACATGATATATACTGATGATACATGATATATACTGATGATACATGATATATACTGATGATACATGATATATACTGATGATACATGATATATACTGATGATACATGATATATACTGATGATACATGATATATAACTGATGATACATGATATATAACTGATGATACGTGATATATACTGATGATACATGATATATAATTGATGATACGTGATATATACTGATGATACATGATATATACTGATGATACATGATATATACTGATGATACATGATATATACTGATGATACATGATATATACTGATGATACATGATATATACTGATGATACATGATATTAACTGATGATACATGATATATACTGATGATACATGATATATACTGATGATACATGATATATAATTGATGATACATGATATATAACTGATGATACATGATATATACTGATGATACATGATATATAACTGATGATACATGATATATAACTGATGATACATGATATATACTGATGATACATGATACATTTTTTTTTTTTTTTTTTTTTTTTTTTTTTTAACTTGAAATATAGTTTTATTATTTCATTTTCTTTCTTTTTTTTAATTTATTTTTTTTTTATTTTATTTTATTTTTTTTATTTTCCCCGTCATTCGATAGCAGTAGGTCGGAGAGCCATCCTACTGACCACCTTACAAACAGTATGTTTCAGTACATTTACAATATATTACAGGTCTACATGCAACTTTAATTACATATTATTATACTAATATTTAAACTCCACAATCTTATGTATATTCAAAAACAGTAAACTCTTACCTACAGAAATATAAAGCACATCATACATGTGATTGTATCATGAGTAAAAAAAAAAATATTTGTATACATGTATGTATTAAGTGATGAGGTCGGTCAATTGGATAGTCATTCTCTATTGAATGTCTTCTCACTTTTTTCTAAATTACCATATATTTTTTCTATATAATATCAATATATTTTGTCAAAATATATGATTTTTGCATGTGCCTGTGCACAAATATATACATATATACACACACATATACATACAATGTCTATATATAAAGAATAGTTACTCGAATTAGAAGAAAACAAAATTAAAAGGAAAGAAACTAATAAAGAGATAAAGTATGTTTTAATCTCATTTGTACTCTTGCAGGCTAATTCATGTTTTACTTATTTGACTGATATGTGATTAATCTAGTACTGAACTTACAACTGCCCATCTAACATACTCAGATTCGGTGTATTTGGTATTTTTGAATATGTCTATTGCTGATTTTAAAGTATTGTTAAGACCCTGTAGTGTTGGTATCACATTTTTCATTTTGTTTAAATAAATGTATTTTTTTACTTCTAAAAATAATACATCATACTTGTTGTTTTTTTCGCCTGATCCTAATATCACAAATGAACTATCAATATTGATATCAGAATCAAACTTCTTAATCTTACATATTAAGTATTCCAAAATTGGTTTTATTTTAATACACTCCCAAAAAAGATGAATTAAAGTTTCTTCTTGTTTATTGCAAAATGTGCAAAAGTGGTTTTCTCTAAGATTCATTTTATACAAAAGAGAGTTTGTGCCTAATATTCTGTGTGCTATCCTTGTTTGTAACCATTGAGTATAAGTATCACTAGTGCATTTAAAAGTATAAGTATATATAACTTCCCAGTTTATATCAAGTCTTCTTAACTTTTCATTCCATTTGTCTCTACTTGTTGGTATGTCGTTATTCTTTGATAAGACGTCATAAACAAATTTATTCAAATTATGATTAGTTATGATAGGATTTATATAGCAGTTATTGCTTGGGTTTTGAAAGTGATTAAAAGATAATTTTTTAAGTTCTATGTTGTTGTTTTTAATGTAGGTTAAAATTGCACTTTTTAATCTAAGTAAGTACATGAAATTTATTTTTGTCCCAGTAACCAATTCAATGCATTTGAAATCTACAAATTTTCCTGAGACATCTAATCAATCTTTTACTAATCTTATTCCTCTGTTATAAAGTACTGGTAAAGATATATGGTTTTTACATGTGAAAAAACAATCATTATAGAACAATGGCATATGAATAAACTTATCTAAGTCATCAATGCATACTTTGTCAATATAGTGCATAAATGATCTAATAACATCAATCCAAAATTTGTTCAAAATCTTTTTTATAATTATTTCACAATACAATTTTCCCATGTTAAATAATTTCCCTATGTCACAGTGTATAACATTTGCTGTCATTCTGAATACAATATTTTCTTAACCATTTGATTTTAAGACTACGTTCATAACTTACTATATCGATCATTTTTAGTCCACCATCTTTATATGGCTTTGTAAGAATAGTGCTTTTTATTTTAGATTTCCCATTCCAGATATACTCATATAAAAGAGTATTCAATGATTTCATAAAAACTTGACTTGGAGATGGCAGACTGACAAATAAATGTGTAAATAGAGGAAGTATAAGAGATTTTATGACAGTGATTTTCCCTAATGGGGTTAAAACTCTTCTTTTCCAGTGATTAATATAATTTCTTGCTTTTGATAGTTTAGTATTAAAGTTAAGAGCTTCCATTGATATATACTGATGATACATGATATATAGCTGATGATACATGATATATAACTGATGATACATGATATATACTGATGATACATGATATATACTGATGATACATGATATATACTGATGATACATGATATATACTGATGATACATGATATATAACTGATGATACGTGATATATACTGATGATACATGATATATACTGATGATACGTGATAACCAGTAATTAATTACATTCACTGCTTTACGTTTTCAGTATTTTAAGATGTTCTTCCTAATTCCCCAATATGATATTGTTTTGTGTTTGATTTCTTACTCCTTTTCAGTTTTTTGCAATAATTCAAATGCATTGTCTCTAGTTGCGTAATCCTGTTAACACTGAACCATAATTAAGTATAGGAATATAAGCTTATCAAACAATTCAAGTTTATATTAACTGTTAAACCGGGAAATTTAATTAATGCAGACTGGTGTTTACAAACAGCTATTAAGGCCTGTCCAGACAATTCATGAGTTTTATGGAAGGAGCAAATATGTAAAGCTATCAACTATCTCAAGTATGTTCCTCTTATATAAAAAATAATATTATTCCTAACTCTTTCACCCTTTTTTAAAAAGCATTACTTTAGTTTTTGATTCATTTACAGTTAGCTTCCATTTGTCACAATATTCTTCTAATAACATCAAGCCTTATGTAGACCATCTTAAGTTTCTGACATGATAACAAAATCATCTGCATACAGCAGAAGAAATATTTGTAATACATTTAAATCCATTTATCATAAAGTGCTCTTCAATAGCATTAAGATACATAGAAAATAAAAATGGCGAGAGTGATCCCATTGACGTACACCTTAAAACCATGTAAATTAATCACCTTAATTATTTTTATATTTAATTCTTGACCTAAAACTATTACACATTGATTTAATGATATCTAAAAATTTACTCCTAACACCATATTTATTTAATTTACACCAAATTACATTTCTAACTAGGTAGTCAAAGCATATAGAAAAGTTGACCTAAACATAAAACTTAACTAAGAAATCAGATATTTTCTAAGTGTTAAAGGGCCACCACTCTTGCAAAAAGCAAGATAAAGTTATAGTTCTTGCAGCACAGAGTTACGACTGAATCTCCGAGTTAACCGTTAATGGAATTCTTAGGTACACTTAATAAGTTGTATATTCATATACTAGGATGAAGTATGTGTACATTTGCTTCAACAGAAGTTTATTTTGCCATGCGCTAATCAGGTATATTTTGGACCGTTCCCAGTGGCCGAGTAACCAGGCTGTCGTGTGTTCAATCCTCGGTCGTTACATACCAAAGTCGTTTAAATCTCACATGTGCTCACATGAGGGTAATTCTAGGATTGACTGGCCCATTATCCGGATAGAATTATTCGATGAGGTATCATGCCTATCAGTTATGGCTTGATTTTGTGGTGAGAGAATACTTTGTTTATAGCTTATAAACAAAACGCCCACAAATGAGTGAACTACTGCCAGCTGGACATTAAATCTAAACAAACAATCCATTATTGGATTGGGGCTTTCGTTAATCTGTTTTGGACAAAACAAACTTGTGCATCTACTATATCAGAGTAGCGTTATAACATAGGATATTTTAGTTTAAACCCGAAAACGAAATAGATATATAAATACCATGTGAAAACTAATTGACCATAAAATGTAGGTTTCATTAATGTTTATCTATGTAAAGAGATAATATCCACTCTTTTGTTGAAGTCTGTTGTATATGATATGTAGGTATGTATGTTTGTGTGTGTTAATGATTATCGTATATGTGTGTATGTCAATTTATGCAACAGTGATTCTCCCACCATTTCAGTTTTTTGTCATGACTTAAAAAGTTTAGATAAAAGTTGATTAAGACACAAAAAGACTGTTACAATATGCAATATCTGATAATTTTAAAAAATGCCTTTTTTAATTTAAATAATGTTTTTGACTTGTATTTAATCGAGTAAATGCACTTGGCAATATATTTGATATGATTAGCAGCTGCACTTCATTGATATGATAGGCAAATGCAATCTATTTGATATGAACATGAACTGCAATTTATTTGATATGATTAGCAAATGCAATCTGATATGATTAGCAACTGCAATTTATTTGATATGATTAGCAGTTGCAATTTATTTGAGATGATTAGCAGCTGCAATTTATTTGAGGTGATTAGCAACTACAATTTATTTGAGATGATTAGCAACTACAATTTATTTGAGATGATTAGCAACTACAATTTATTTGAGGTGATTAGCAACTACAATTTATTAGAGATGATTAGGAACTACAATTTATTTGAGATGATTAGCAACTACAATTTATTCTTTTCAGTCATAATTATAACATTATTTATCGACGGAAATCCATTGTTTGAATGAAAAGTCAATCTGATACAGGATGAAGAAATGAATGATTAGGGATGGTAAAGAAGACGACATATCGCAATAATTGCTTACTATTTTCTATCTTTCCAGAGCTTTGCTGTCATATATGAAATTAAGAGAAAAATTGGAAACACCCCATTCATTTCGATTCAAAAATCGTGAAGTAGATACGTCAATGGACGCCATGAACCGTCCGAACAAACGCCCTGGACCGGCACAGAAATAAATACAACCGCCTTATCATTTATTTAATACATTTAATGCCAATAATAGTCTGCCATTCTGGCATTAGTGAACATATACCATCTACCATATCACAGTACCGTTATCACACATACCATCTACCATATCACAGTAGCGTTATCACATATACCATCTACCATATCACAGTACCGTTATCACACATACCATCTACCATATCACAGTAGCATTATCACACATACCATCTACCATATCACAGTAGCGTTATAACATATACCATCTACCATATCACAGTAGCATTATCAACATCTACCATATCACAGTAGCGTTATAATATACCATCTACCATATCACAGTAGCGTTATAACATATACCATCTACCATATCACAGTAGCGTTATCACATATACCATCTACCATATCACAATAGCGTTATATACCATCTACCATATCACAGAAGCGTTATCACATATATCATCTACCATATCACAGAAGCGTTATAACATGTACCATCTACCATATCACAGTAGCGTTATATAACATCTACCATATCACAGAACCGTTATAACATATATAATCTACCGTACACAGTAGCGTTATAACATATACCATCTACCATATCACAGTATCGTTATCACATATACCATCTTCCATATCAGAGTAGCGTCATAACATATAACATTTTACATGTATCAGACTATGACCCGGCTATCTCTCGCTCTCTCCCACTTAGAGAAAATATATCTACCTCGGTAAATATAGGAAATATTTGATTTTCCTTCCCTTGTAATATTCTATGACGGTTTTGATATGTATTGCAACTTCATCTCTGAGACTCGGAAACTAAACAATTCATCTAAAATGGTTTCATTTCAAATTCCAAAATACCATCGTTTAGTATTTACGCGGAACTCATTCCAGAAAGATTTTCAGGTGACTATCTTTCAGTAAACACACGAAGCAGTTGTAATCAGCAGAACCAATACATTTTCTGAGTGAAAATTTCTCTTAACCCTTTCCCTCATAGAGGACACCAGAGTAACTCGCAGCTGATCAGGTTTTATGCTGTTCGCTGCTCCTCAGTGGTCTGGAAATGAGGATTTTGTAATTAAATTTGGTAAGGTTTAACTGTGGTTTTCTGCAGATCAGGCTTTATGTGGTACCTATTTAGGGCGTCAAAATGAGTCTATATGAGGGAAAGGGTTAAGGAGAATCCGTTTTTACATAGCGAATAGGGTGAAGTCACATAACTAATATGGAAGAAAAATCACAACCAAATATTTGTGATCTGGCTCACTGTAACGTTGGAGCTTTGACGGTTAAGTACATTTAACTTGCACCACTAATATTAAGTTTTATATACTTTGTTCCTTTTTTCTATAACGTAAGGTGAGGGGACATCGTTTATAATGTTTAGGAACAGTCAAAACAAATTTTCTTTTGGTCATTTGACAAAAAAATGGTAATTGTCTGACATCAAGCTTCTTATTTCAAATTAAGTCAAACTGTTAATAACTGGACGAGTGTTAGCTTGGCAAATATCAAGAAATATAACGCGAGTCTTCTACGAACGTAGCAACTTTCAAAACTCTCTCTCTCTCTTTCACACACAAGTACCGCCGTTTGGCTATCAAATAAACTTGCAGTGAGTCAAATGTAAGATAATACATATAAAGGATCTGAGTGCAAAGCCTATGTATGGATATAACAATATAAGTGTATTATATACACTATATGACCTATTGAATCGTTTGAATTATGTGGTTTAAGATGAAGATAACTTCAAATTCAGATCTTTAAATACGATTTATAGTTATAAATGTTCGTCTTCTCAGTCATATTTCCTCTGGGTGAAAAAATACGGGCATGCTGATTGGTTGCCGAAAGGCGATATTGCTTATATCTAAACTACATGAAATCAACTGTATACTTAATGTTCCATATCTGTCTTCAGTGAGACTGTAAGTTGGATTTATCATCAAGTGAAATTAGATAAAGCTTTTGAAAAAACGTCAATACTACTTCGACAGTAAAGCCGTCAATTTTTTAGGAAGACACGCAATCACAGTATGGCAACCTCTACTTAGTCATTTATATTTTATTCCGACAGATACTATGTGTATACAAACCGCATGTATAATTGAAACGCCAATGTGGAGGCAATAATTTTCATTGTTGATTTTCATACTATTATGGTCATGGCGGATGCTAAACCCAGCGGGAATAAAAAATATCGTCGGATTTGAAGGCAACAGCCTGTGCTCAGCTGCTATTATTCATACTTAGGTAGATGTAGTCATTATTTTAGATAGATACCAACATTTAACACCTATTATGTCCTTGGTCATAGCATTTGTTGACCTTGTACGTATGTATACTTTGGACATTCAAAAGATCGCATCCTTTATCAAGACAATTTATATTAATATTGTTGATAATGTATTCATGTTTATCTTTATTAAATGTTTAAAAATGTCCGTATACAATCAAAAGTGTTAATACCATCAACACTATAAAATACATGTACCGAAATGTCATTAAAGCGTTCATATCAGAATTGCTTTCAGCCTAATTAATATCTAGATAGACTAAAGGAACATATAATAGAATAATAAATTGTACAATATCCTGTCAGTGTCGACTTACACCTCAGTTACAAAATGGATTTCAGAATGTGATTAATGGCCCACAGTTAATGAAATACTTAGGCGTACTCAATAAATTTCCACTTTACATACTAAAACAAAGCACACATTCATTTGCTTCAACAGAAGTTCAATATTTGATATCCCCCCATAACGGAAATTTTGGAACGGTCCCAGTGGCTGATTGAGTTAGAACGTCCACTCTGTTATCATGAGGCCGTTGGTTCGATCCTCGACCGTGGTATACCTAAGTTCACATGTTCTCACGTGACAGGCTGGCCCTATATCAGGTTAATGTTACTTGATGAGCTTTGCCGATTGACTTCGGCGTGATATCGCTGTGAGACAGTACATTGTCACATGGCCGAACAACTGCCAGTTGAACATAAAACCCAAGAAAACAAATATATTTTGGATTGGAACATACAAGAATCATTTTTCTCATTCGTCGGTCTGTTTTTTTTTAAAAAAAATCGATCAGGTGTATTTTGTTGAGTCAGGCACGTTGATAGGGACATAAACATAGTAGAGCAGTTTATAAACGTTTATGAAAATGCCGCTCTCAAACACTTACAAAGAGAATATGGATGTATGATATGAATTCGTAGAAAGGTAATTAGAGGATATAATCATTACAGCATTAATTCAATAAAGATATAATTAACAAGTAAGATGCATCATGATGACTAAGTTTATCTTCCCAAGTTACTTAAATGTTTTTGAAACTGCCATCTTGTAAATCTTTTAAGGAAACTTTTTCATTCTCTTGAACTGTAAATGTTATTTTCATAATTACAAAACCATAACCTATATGAGCGGAACGCAATTACATCTAAACTGCAGCATTAAGTGTTTGCCTCAATAATTGCTTCCATTTCAGACCACCATTTCTTTTAACTGCAGTTCGATATTTAAGGGTTAACTAAAATTTATTGCAGATGCAGTTCACTACATTATTTGTACATGAAATTATATGTTAAAATGACATGGAATCGCCCTTGCTAAAGGGAAAGTATTATTGAATATGTGATAGTAAACAACACTCATTATTTCAGTTTAATCAATTGTAAGTAAGATATTTTCACTTTTCCCTTTTAAGAATGATGTATTACTGCTGTTTCATCGATAATATCATTTTGTAATTCTTCCAAAATGATGCACTTATTTTCCTCATGAGCAATTGCACTTGTCATTACATTGAGTTATTTAATCAATATAATATATTGCAAATAATTTTAACCAATACATTGATCGTTTTTCCTATTTTTAAATTCCACACAATTTGGGATTTAATTTCAAGTTAGATATCGGTTTGTTATGACTACAAGGAACTGGTATGACATATAATTATTAAGATAAAGTACTTTTTCAAATATTAAATAAATTTCCATTATAAGTAAGGTGGATATTAAGGGGAGGTTACTACTGCGTAGAAAAAATATATATATAATTAAACCTTAAGGAGGT